>CAEFZY010036325.1:0-57806 GCA_903066815.1 Brachyrhaphis roseni
TTTCATTCCAGCGGTTTTGTACCTGTGGCACATCTAAAAACTGCAGGACAGCGGCCCTTGAGGACTGGAGTTTGACACCCCTGAGTTAGAGGGTCGGGGATTCACTCCCAGATGTTTCATTTGGAAGACTGCCATCATACCACTAAATCAAAATGACACATTTTCAACTGTTTCTACAAAGATGCAACCAACTCCAAGAACAGAATGACACTTCTCTCTGTAATCTGAATACTTACAGCCTGCAGGTTTTAGGAAGAACGTCACATCTTCAACTAGAAATCTTCCTCCTTTACTCTTCAGGTGATTGTTTCCTCACTGGGAAAATAACAGACCTGCTGCAGCCGATTCTCCAAACCTGCTGTGTTTTTCTCTCCTAGCAATTTTCTTTAGACCAGTAATTGATGTTACTGTGGATCGTTTCTGGTTTATGATGCGTAGTGACTGTCAGCTATCAATCAAGCATGTCTTCAGTCACATTTATTTCACTGTAGGTTAACATAAGAACACAAAAATAACTATTTTTGGATTACTACTAACAATCAGGAGAAGAAGAATAAAGCTATCTTCTTAGATTTAGGCTTATATTCATGAGGAGCAAAATATTTTTAGCTCCATCACTACAAAAATACAAAATCTTAGGATTATTGACTTAAAACATGCTCTGATATCTTGATGAAAAGTTACTTATTGGTTAGTTTCATCTTGTTTGAATAGTACTAAGATATTTATAAAAGCAAGGGGAAAACAACACTTGCTAAGATGAATGTTTGAACTTAAATTTGACAAAAATACAGAAACATCAGAACTAACAATAAGAAACAAAGATGGAAGCCATGGTACGGATGGTTGGAGAAAGTTTCTGCTGTAGATGGATGCAGAGGAGAACTTGAACAGATGTGAAAGGTTTGAGCATTTTAAAAGCTAGGAAGGAGTAAGATTTACGAATCGTGTTCAGACTGAGAAGGAGAGTCTTAAGGGAGAAAAAATGTCTTCCCCTTTTAAATTACAAATTACACATCCTCAACTTTTCAGGCTTTCTAAATTTACATTGCTTCATTTTTTGCTCTTTCTAAAAGTTTCTGCACAACTACCTTGACTTTACGCCAAGTTCTTCCTCTCGGGAACCCAGCCAGTGTGTAGGAAGCAGTGCAGAGAGTCTGCAATGAAAATGAAGGTGTTTCTGCAGCAGCTGCAGCCCAGAATCGCTGCAGTTTCTCTGTTTTTGGTCCCGGCAGAGCATGAGGTGCCACTATTTCCCCTGCCAAGAGCCCCGGAGACCCCAGCTACACGGTAACCGCGTTAACAGATAATCACATAACAGAACCCTCCTTCACCACCATCCACACACACATGCTTTAGCCTTGTCCTATATGAGATAAATGAGCACCATCAGCCCCCTACCTCCCTGCTAACAGATGAATGTCTGTGTATATCCCTGGTTTTTCCCTCCTACACATCATTCTCACTTTTATAACACACACACACACAAGCACCCGCGCATACACACAAAGTGCCTTATGTCAGCCCAACAGTGAATTTCCCTCCTCTCTTAGCACAACAGATGATGCAGGCGATCGACACAATGCTCGCTTACGCACATTAGCAATCCACATATGCACAAGCAAAACCACTCACACTTGCACACGCATTCACACACAGCGTCAGAGGCAGCAGACGAGATATTACAGGAAAGGAGAGCCAGGCATCTGGGGGCGCATGTCCAAACAGCAGATGCACACCGTGATGTAGGTGCCAGTTACACTCAGAGGATTTGGGCTCCTATAGGAGACGGATCCTGGAGCCAGCTGTGCTCCTCACCAGAAACCACTCACAGCTAACGACAGCTTATCACCAGTCAGAGTGTTTCAGTTCTGAGTCGTCATTTAGCCAATGTAATGTTTAGAGAAACATTTTTTACTCAGTTTAGTTTTTAAAAGTTAAATAGCAAATCTGATAAACAATTTAAATCATGTGAAGTTCAAAATCATAAGTCAGTAATTTGGGGCTTATATTAACTCCAAAGGGACTCCGTGTAAAAAAATACAAGTTACAATGTTCTGGATGTAGAGAGATTTGGGTTAAAAGAGGATTTTGACAAGGTTTGGGCAAAATATGGAGCAAATACAAACAATCAAACATGAGAAGACAAAACCACTTCAAGTTTAAATTCAAACTCATGTTAGCTTGAAGTTATTTCTACCCAAATATCCAAGAAGTAGCAAAACTGATAACACATTCCCTTCAGCTGAGGTTGTAAAACATCTGACAGAAACAAATAATTTAATAAAATCATATTGACCAGAGGAGTCCACAGCTGAAAGCACTGAAAGCCAGATTGGCTGTCGAGTTTGTAAAGATTATTGACTTCTGATACAGAAAAAGCTTAATTTATAACATCAGCAATAAATAACTCATTATATGCATTTTGTATTTTGTGTGACACGATATAATGAACTCATTGATCCCTTATAACAGACCAGTCTATTGAAAATTGGGTAAATCAACATTTGTTCTGTATGCAAACATGGCTTAATAAACTCACACACCAAATATATTTCAA
Source organism: Brachyrhaphis roseni (assembly GCA_903066815.1). Lineage (NCBI taxonomy): Eukaryota > Metazoa > Chordata > Actinopteri > Cyprinodontiformes > Poeciliidae > Brachyrhaphis > Brachyrhaphis roseni. The sequence continues at coordinate 2,561 of CAEFZY010036325.1, forward strand.
CACAAATGAAGAATGTGTTTGACTATAAGTTACAATAAAAACATTGCACAAATTCTTAAACTTAATGCAACTTTACAACATCAGCAGAACGTGGGAAACTTTCCTAAGCAAAGTGCAAAAACTTTCTGCATTCTGCAAAGAAAACTTTCTCAAATCTTTATAAACATCTACTAAAATATACAGATATTATATATATTTTTTTTCAAACACAACAATCATCACTCTACTGCAATTTGATGAAGAGGTGGTGCATTAATAAACTTCTAATACAACAGCAGAAAATCCAAAAGTGCTTATTTTTAAAGTTGCACTAAAATCCAAAGGTTTGTAGAAAACTTGTGTTTGTGAATCCTGAGTGGTGTCAGCACAGACACACTGGACCTCCACACACTTTCCACAAGTGCCTGGAAGTATTTTATCTACCGAATAAGACGAGGCGGATGCTGTCAAAGCGACAAGCTCCTTATCTTCCCGCTGAGCGTCTTTCAAACAGACGAGAACGACGAGCCGCTAAGAGGATTTCTGTTTGGGTTGAAATTAATTTCTAAGCGGACAGATGGATTGTAATTTGCTGTTTTCTGTTTGTTTCTGTAATCAAGTTTTGTTTTGGTGGAGAATAATTAGAAACTTGAGTTGTGTTTGAATGTGTGTGTTTGTGTACCTGTGATGCAGAAAGCGGTGTTTGTTTATGCCTGCAGGCTGCTGGAGTTCAGCTCCTCTGTGTACTGATAAGCTCTCATCTTATGCAGTGCAGTCCTGACAGATTCATACATCAAACTGCAGTTTGGTGGTAATAAAAATATCTGTTCTGAGGTCACGTTATCAGAAAACGGTTCAGAAAATCTGAACGCACACACTCCATCTGAGGTTTTACACCTTGACTTTTTCTGCTTATCCTGTGTTTATATGAGGTGGGACACTGTTGATAAAGCTGAGGGTCGTGTACCTGTAGTGGCGCGTGTCTCTCAGTGCTCGGTCGCTGGGGATGCGTTCGCTCTCTCTCTGGTTGAAGGCATACAACGTGTACGGATCGTCGCCGGGCTTCCAGCGCCGAGCGTTCAGGTAACTCCGCTCATCAAAGCCATCCAACATGTCCTCCCACTCCGCATCGGAAATCTGGAAAACAGTCAGCAGGTCAGAGGAAGAACTGATATCAGTATCAGACTTGGTGGATCTCCTCTCAGCACATTGGTTTAATGATTACTGAGGATCTGCATCTAGAGTCATTCACAAAATAGAATCTCAGCCAAAGATTAGAAACACTTTTCTTTAAAGTGGCAGGATTATGTTTCCATATCTCCATATATTATTTGTAACAGAGGCACAGTGGTCACCATTAGAGATTCTTTAGTACTTCAGTCTTTAAGTGGAGTCCAGTAACCAGGCTCAGCTTCAGCCTCGCTGCAGTAAAATTAACTTTTTCGTCCCACTGGTGTGTGAGTGTCAGTCGGAGGCTCATTCAGCAGCACATAAATCAATTAAAAGATTTTATTGTGAAAGGTCAATTTGTTTTCTTATTTTTTAATCGTATTTGCACATATCTTACAGATTAAAGTCTCTGCATGTGGATTAAGCTATTATTGATTGCAGATTTTGTAAATCACTTTGGTCATCAAAAGTTGTCCTGAAAGAAAGTTAAGCTTCGACTTGGGTTTATATTAGATTACAAATCTCTTATTTATCATTCAAAGAGAAAAGCAAACAGCCATAACACATTTATGGAAAACAGTTTAAACAAAATAATAAAATCCACATGAAAGCCACATTGTGGCAGTACATTTTTGCAGAGTATGTTATCTTTACCACCCATAGATTCAATTAATTAACACTGCACTCACCTTGTGTAACACTATAATTAAAATAGGAAGCAAAACAATATTTGTGCAATTTAAAAGGACTTAGAGCAGCGAAAGGAAAAGTGTTGTTTGGTTGAAATAAGAAGTATTAAGTTTGGCTGTAGAGTGACGATTCTTCGTATCGCTCATCATCACAGTGGATGGAAAATGTGAGATTTAGTCATAAATATCACATTCTGAGAGTCACACAGTGTGTACAGTATTGGTCCATCTGCTGTTGTTCACATTTAAAAGCATGTGAAGCTTTTAGAGGTCATTTCACTAGAGGAAGATTCAGGGAACTCTTTACTGTTTAACAAGATGAATGCAGGACTTTAGGTTTCCATCCTCATTGTCCTCTCTGTGTTTTAACTGCTGCACTTTGTCTCTCTGCAGTGTTTGGGTTCTGCCTTAATAGAGGCTGTGCACAGAATATTCAATCATTGTTTTCCAATCACATCTCTTAAAGTTGAGGTATAAATATGAATCTGGCACATTAAGGTAGAAATCAGAGTCAAAATGTGATTAAATGTTTGTTTAAATGAGGCCAAATGTTTCAGATATACTGCTGCAAATACTGAGACTTTAAAAACAATCAACTGAATAAGGAGTTTGGGTTCAAATTTCTAGCAAGGAAACTTTAAAATATGGAAAAGTTGCTGTGAAGGACAAACAACCATAATGTATGCATGGATGTAGAATAAGTAATTTTGTCTCTGTGGGAAATTCAGGTGTAACAGCAGCAAATCAAAGGTAAGTGGAAGCATGCAGATGTACACAGAGGTAACAATTTATATATATGTAAGTAGGAATAGGATAAGGTCAAATTTACAACCTGCATACTATTAACTTTTGTCGGTGCAGAGTATGCGTCGATGTTTGTAACTAATTTTTTGTTTTAGACGTTATTTAAGTTGTATGATTCCAGTTTGGAAGTTACATTTTTATTATTTATGAGCCTAAATAGGGATAATTTAGAACTAGATTGTTCTACAAACGTGAGGTTGTAGAACAAAATAATCATTTTGTTACAAATAAGCTAATGATGAATCAGTAAAACGTCCCTTCGTTTATCAACAAAGTCTGACATCAGTCCCTTAAATAAGAATTTAAAAGATTATAATGTTTTCTTTAAGTCTTCACTCAAAAACCAGGATGGTTTTTACTCAAATTTGCTTTAGAATCAAATGTATTGATTAACCAAAATGGAGAACCACACAATAATCAGACAGGAAGCTTTTAAATACTAATATAGCAGCTGTAAAACTCTGACTCAAGCCAGTGATTTAAGCTAATTTCCCTGATGTAAAAACATTTCCAAACAGTGCAAAGCGTCTTCAGACAGCAGCCAATCCATCAAGTTTACTGATATGTCACCTTTCAAATTCCTCTGAGATGAACTGCTAACTGCTTTGCAATCAGAACTTCAAAAAGTAAAGCCTGTGAGCTTGAATTACTTACAGAACAGTAATTTATTGCATTGTAATATCTTTACCCCCCTCGGGTGACAGAATATCTTTGAACACAATGATATTATTTTCAGCAGTGCCACAAAACAAAACCGTAATTTTTCAAGGTGAAGAGTGTGATCATTCTCAGAGTTCAGATGAGACTGAGTTGGAGCCTGGAAGGCTTGAAATCATCCTGAAAACCTGCACATTGCTACACTTTGGAAAACAGACCTTGGTAATGAAAAACATATGGAGGGTGTAGTTAATAGGCTGGAGCCTGCTTTTAAAATGCTAATCAGGGAAGCTACACTCTAGTTTTAGCAACAGTGAAGTCACTGATTCTGCAGAAGTGCCAAGGAGTTTTTCTTCCTCGTAGAAGAAAATGCAAAAATGAAATAAATCGAGTTCATCTCCAAACAGCCGGCTGAGAAAACACAAGGTGGCATTAATTAGAAAGCAGAGCTTCAGCTGGACTTTCTCTGCTCTGACTGGAGTGTGTGTGGTTTCAAATATTATCTACAGGATGCTATAGAAACGTGTTTGCATGCAGGAGAGGGTGTGTGTTGTTCAGCTGTGTCTTTGCCTGTCTTGATGAGGAGGAAGTGTGTGTTTCGGTGTGTTTTTGTGTAATGCATAAGAGAGAAAAGATGTTTCTTTGAGGGTGAGACATATAAAAAATGTGTTCTCTCCTGCACTTTCCGGATCATAAACACAACACAGGAGCTTCGGCTAAATCCCCTGGAGGCCGTATTTCTCCCCAACGATCACACACTCTGGCATATAAAGGAGATGAATGGGCACACACACACACACACAGAGACACAGGGTCAGAGCCGTGATGGTGTGTGTAACAGAACAACATTTATGGTGAAACAGCTGTCTGGATGGAGGGATGCAGCAAACGACTTCTTTATTTTACTATAGTCCTGCTCCTGCTTTCCCTCCATCTTCTCATTATTCAGCCGTACGACTTGCTGATGCGACACATTGTCTAAATGGGGCCATTAGAGGGCTGCGAGTCGGAGGCCGTGTGTGTGAAAGTGAAAGTGTTATTCCGTGTTGGCGCTTCTTCCCCTGGTGGCTGTAACAACAAAGCATGAAGAACGAGACGAAGAGGGGAGGACAGGAAGAGGAAGACATGGGACGAGACAGGGACTAATGAGGAAGAGGAGCGGTGACAGAGGGTGACGAAGGAGCCACATGGTGGGGGGTGCAGCGCCTTCCAATCCGGGGTTTAAATCTCTGCTGATGTGTTTCGGGTTATAGTTTCTTCCTTTCCATGCATGCACGAGTTTCCTTCGTCTGCGATGGAGAAAACTCAAAGTCCCTCAATGATTTGTGCAAAATGACGAGAAAAAACCAGACTGAGGTCTAATGCAAGTGCAATGTGAAAAGCAAAATATACTTTTTTATCTGACAATTTTATTTGTCAGATAAAAAGAGGCTAAGATTGTATAGATTATGTATCCACTGGAGTATTTGGGCTAATGCATATCAGTGTAAAAAACCTCCATGGTATAGAAATGTCTAGTTTAAGAGAATATTCCAGTTCTAATATCATAAATGTCACACTTTAATCATGAATATTATTATTATTTTTTTTTTGCAATTTAACAACTTTTTCACATCAGAAACACAAAATCCAAGTTTTTTCTTGTGAAATTAATTTTCTCCTCTGTTGCCAGTTTTTCCCCCCAATCATCTCCAACGGCCCTAAAACTCATCATCTTAAATACATGATGCAAAACAAAAACAATGTTCAGAAAACAGATGAAAAATACTAAAGTAAACAATAAATGACCGCATTAGATTTTTAAAGAAAAAACTTGATTTTATAAAACTCTATGAAAGAAGAAAAGCAACATGCATAGTGAGGACAAAAAAAGATAATTTTAATGTTGTAAGGAAAGTTTAAGTCTTCATGGGAGAAACCACCTAACAGACTGACAGTGACAGATTGGAAGATGAAGAAGATTAATGGGAAGCAGAAAGGATTAAATAAAAGGGAGAAACAAACAGAAAAGATAAGAAAACTGCAAAGAGAAAAACTGGATCACAGAAAACCTGTAAAGGAAGAAGAAAGATGATAAGTAAAAAGAAAACAAGTAATAAAGACTGTGATGGAGAATTAATTAAACTGAATCCACAAGAGGATTAGGTAACAGGAACAAACAAAATGAAAAAGAAGCAACTTAAAGAGACTGAAAATGTGCACAAAGACAGAAACAGAGAAAGAGTTAAAACAGAACAAAGAAAGGAAGAGGAGGAAAGAAAAGATGGAAAAACAAGAAGAAAGAACGATTAAGCTCCTCTCTATTTAACACACACCTGCGGTCGCTCCGCCACTGCATGATTTGTTTGTGTCTTGTCTCTCTAGGAGCTCAGGAGGAGCTGCGTTCAAGGTCCAATCCTATTTACAAGACACCGACACACACACAGCTTGTCTCCTTAATGCGCCGTGGCATCCTCTCAATGCCTCTCACGGCCGCTAACATGAACACAGACATTCAATTAACAGACCTGAGGCACCGACCGCCGGACAAACGGCCTGGGCAAGTGTGTGTGTGTGTGTGTGTGTGTTTTACCACCAGGGGAACCTATTAATTCATCCAGACGAGACGGACTGATACATTTAAAATTATAATGAGAAAGTTGAATCCAGCACACCCACACACACAGCCAGGTGTCACGGTCAATGCATACGCTCTGACAGCTCACAGTGGAGAGAGACAGCGGGGAGGAAGACACAGAGAGGATGCAGAACACAGAGAAACCGGCACATTAACACGGGAAGACAGTGGATTCCTATCTACTACTTCCAAACATGTCAGTAAGGAGGAATCATGAGCTGTCAGGTTGCATCTCTGGGTGGCTTACATTCAAGAGCAACTTTCTGACACGGAAAACGCTCCAAAATATCCCAGTTTTCAGCAAATACTGTATTAAATATTGCTACATCTTGTTGAATTTGAATGAAACAGTTATTTGTGAATCAAAGCTGGTTTTTGAAAAGTGAAAGGAACATTACAGGTTCTCTGATCTACAGATTCATTAAAAACGTATTTCTGACAAATTATTGCAGAAGTTGTGAGAAAATTCCACCTGAATTCATCAGATGAGGATTTATGGTGTTAAGACGGATTATTTACTCACGTCCAAATATTTGAGTTAATGCATCAGTAATGGGGGGGAGGAAACCTAAATATGGGATCAGTAAACATGATGGATTTCAAAAACCCACAAACTGTTCTGCAGATGCAGGATGAGGTAGTAAATCACTAAAAAGATGAAAAAACTTTTAAGTCAAACTGGCTTATTCAGTGGAAAACACCTGCTTGACACGTAAATGTTGCTTTCAAATGTTGAAAATAGACTTTTAATTGAACCCTGCTGAGAATAGCTGTCAGTCCGAGTCCCACATTAAAATTTCAGCCCATTTCCACAACCTTACACTATTAATAATGGCACAAAATATCTTAAAATGTGGTGGAATATCATATCATCTGTAGAAATCTCTGAACAAAGCAGGAAATGCAGCATAAAAAAGCGGCAACAGCTCGAAAATGATTGTCAGAAAAGTGAATGTTGTTAAATCTGCCACGCTCTGACGGTTTCATGGTTCCAATTTGAATGTTGTTTCAGTTTACTGGTTTTTAACATCATACCCTATGTTATGTGGGTGTTAATCTTACCTTGTTTCAGTTTTTATTTTATCGTTAAGTACAAGGTTTTCTGGATTAGCTGCTTTTGAAGCGTTCTTGATTTTTGTGCAGCATTTACTGACAGTAGCCAGCAAGGAAAAGCAGACGGAGAACAGGGAAGACATGCAGCGAAGACCTTCAGGTATGGAGCAGACTAGATAGCATCCATGTGATGATGCATCATTTCAGTCATTAGAGCTGAAACTTGTAAACAAAGACCAGGGAAAATCTCTTCCTTTCAGTTAACATCTTTTTGTTGTCTGTCTTTTCTAGGAGGAAATGTGGCTGCTCTTCCCTCTCACCTTGCAGAACCCACAAATATGAGTTAAAACTATTATTCCAGCCTCTGGGAGCTGAAATGTAATTAACACGGCCAGGGGAAACGGGATAAAACAGAAACTTGAAACTTCTTCTGGGAATTCTGGACACGGGTCAGCAGGGTTTCAACTGCCATTATGAGTCTCCTGTTGCTAGAATTTAATAAAAAAGGGACAGAAGATACACTAAGTTAAATTTCATAGACATTTCTGTTCTTAATGCTTAAGTCATTTTGTTGGGTATATGGTTATAAATTTAGCTAGTTCAAAGTCTGACTATCCTTTAGAATTACGAGCTGCTTTCCGTTGTCCTCATGTCGGCATCAGGCATCTTATATTTTCAGTGAGGCTCTGCGTCACAGCTTGTCACAGCGATTCAAGTGCAAAAGGCAAAGAGCTGAAGAATTAAAGAAGAAGGGCGACCGCTACTAATGAGAAAATTTTCCTTTGAAGACGTGTTTGTGCTTGCTTGTGTGTAGAAGGAGAAGAATTATAGCTTATTGTGCACAATGTGGAACAACCAAATGAAACAGAGCCAGGCACTTTTAATGAAACAGAGATCAGAAAAAAATCAATTTCTGTAGAATCCTGTTCCTTCATCACGTTAAAATCGGCGCCAGATGATGGATTACCTATTACATCCCAGACATAACTCCTGTGTGTCTGTGTCTTTATTATCTCCTGTTTGGCTGCACAACATGAACACACAAACACGCATGTGTCATCCCCTCTATTATATTGTGATGAATCACCTTTGTAATGACTGTAATAAAGCATCAGAACAAGTCTTATTTCTATTAGTTTGCTTCTGTTGCTTAAAGGCGAACTAAAGTCAGAGAGATGGTGGTTATCAGGAGGAGGAGAAATTTCCTCTTAGTCATGTGCTCTAAAATAATCAAACAGCAAACTCCCCTCTATGCTCTTCAGGGATGAGTAAAAACCCTTCAAAGAAGTGAATATGTCATCACAGCAGGATGATTTACATCTATGATTTGAACAAATCAGTTCCTTTGTAAAGAAAAAGAAAATCTAAGATTTTGTCATTTTTAAAATCAAAATGTAGCATTAGCTGGGTCTTCATAAAAACAAATATCTTGTTTTAAAAAGATAATATCACGACACATGGGATCGGTTTAAGAAAAGCTTTCATCCACATGAATCCGCACAAATACTGAGACTCGTTTTAAACATTTAAAAACTTTGCATCAAAAGGATCTTTGAGTGTTGCAGTTTCCCTAATGTTGATCTCATTAACACTCCTGCCGTCCAACAAACCAAGCTTACATTAAATCAACAGCTTTTCAATTTCCTGTGGTATATTATATAAAAACCAAAAACATTCTAATCTACAATTAGTTATTGGCTGTTAGGAAGATGCATCTTTCCTCTAACAATATTTTAAAGCCATTTTGACCATAGGAAAGGAAATCTTTAAAGGATATTTTGTATAAAAATGGCAAACAAACAAAATCTTGCTGAGATGCTAAATATATTTTGAGGCTTTAGTTGTGCGAAATACACAAGCAACAAGAAAAATGCTCTGCAGAAATGAGGCAAACACATGAATATGGATTTTTAGCAGCGGATTAAACATTATGTGGCAAAAGCTGGAAGTGAAATCCTTAATTCAAAAACCGCTCAGAGATAAGCATCCAGAAGACAGATTATACAGGCTAAAGAAACAAACAAAAGAAAACAGAGATGGGTGGGATTAGTCACACTGGGGTCAGATGCTGAACAAAACATCAGAGCTAGACGAACTCACAGCACGACACAACTAATTTACCCTGATTTCCTTCCTAAACCTGGTCTCTGAAGCTTGCCAATTAATTTTCTTGTTGTTTTATGACAATCTTGTTATCCCAGAAAACAGCAAACTGCTGTGTAAGATAACGTTAGATCGTTAGATCAGTGTCAGGGCGGTGCCATCGCTCTTTGTAGTTCAGCTCACTGAAGAGATGCAGCAAAGATTCACCATCTTTGCTTCATGTCGCATTTAATCAGGCAGGGAACAAACAAAAAGTTTATTTTACAGGGAAACTCTGTGACTCAAAAACTCTGTTGTTGTTGTTATGATTAATATGATTACAAAACAAACAACACCGGACAAATTTATTGATATCAGGATTAACGCAACAGCAAAACAAATTCATGTGATGCTAAAACCAAAGTTACGCTAAAATAGAAGCCATGATAAACTAGCATAGCTTCAATTTTACCAAATTTATGCTGAAATGCAATTTATGATAAACTTGTTAGAATTTCAAGTGAAAAATATGCTTGTTTTATATTTTAATTTTATTTATATCTTTTTTTTTTTTCGACCCTAAAGCATTGTGATCCAAGCCTCTGAAAGAAGCAGTTTGTTCTTAATCAAGTTTCTTCTGGATTAAAGAAAAAGCTTGAAGAAATTGCCTTACAATCTTATTCTAAATTTTACTCCAAATTCTTTTTCAGTGAAAATAATTGTTGCCAACATTCAGACTTTATGGAAGGTGGAGATATGGATCAATCATTTTCCCTTTTACATTCCTGCAAACCAGGCATGCAAACAGTCTCAGCTCTTTGGAACCACAGTCACATAAAACGGGCCTGTTTGCAGTATTTAAGGGAAATGCCACACTTTTTGGTGAGATGCATACATGCAAACAAATTCCATATAAACAGATCTTATGCATGGAGAAATATTTCATTCAAGTCATTCCAGTGAAAGTATTGTTTATCTAAATTTTGTCCAGGAAACTGAGGTTTACCTCTTCAGCTTAGTGTAGGAGTATTTGGGTGGTTTTGTTTGTTTTTGGCTCGTTTCCATTTTCCCTCAGCTCTGGGTTGAGTTAAGGGGAAAAAAATACAGTTTCCTCCTAAATTACAGTCTGTTTCTCGCCATGCTGGGTTTTTCTTTTCTTTCACAAACACAGAGATTGCAGATATCTGTTGTTTGCTGGAACACCAGTAATTATTTAGAGCTCAGTCTACAAGAGAGGCGCTTCACTCATTTCTTTATACTGTTCTAGCAGAGTGCTTTACCACAAATTTACAAGTAAAATTATTACTGGTTAGAAATCAAAAAATTAATCACTTGTTTGGCATTGAAAGCTTTTTTTATTTGATATTTTGAAACCTCATCTGCAACTTTGCACTCCAATAAAAAACAACCAAACTGTTCTGAGTTTCTGTGATTTCAGACTTCGTCTCCTCATTACTGAATCGTTGCATCATTATATGCATTTTAGTTCTTGTTCTAACATTTGTGCAGCTGCAGGTAAATAAGACGAGGATTGGGTTGCTGTTTGGGAACAAGAAGGGACAGATGATGGATGAAAATAGGTATTTTCATCCATCATTGTCATTGTTTTTAAGCCACTGATGCATTTATTTTAGCTCTGCTGTCAGTCAGGATGTGTACTATTATTTTCTCCTATATTGTTGTGTATAGGGAGATGATGCTCAAGTTGCTCAGGGAAACTTCAAGCAGAAAGTCACACTAATTTGACGGGAAGACGGTGTTTCTGATCTAAAAACAGAAATCAAAGCCTTGGTTGCATCAGCAACATGAGATGCAGCATTTTGTTCCCCTTTTATGTTTCTCATCCTGCCATTTGTATCTATTCTTCCATTTAAACTCTTTTCTTCCACCCACATTCATGTTTCTGCTCTTGATATCTCCCCATCTCTTCTTCTTCTGCGCTGTTATTTTATGCACCCAGACACTCTTGCTTATTTTCTTGCCCTCTCTCCTTTGTCTTCATTTATTTTTCACCTCTTGGTTCTTTCTGCTCCCCTCCCTGGGTGAAGTGGCTGCTGTTTGTTTGAAGTCAGGGCTTATTGAGCTCAGGTCTGGGGAGAGTACCCCAACATCAATACTACTACACAAAGACAGAGAATATACACAGTAAGACAAACACCACCTCATCCATTTTCTCTCTCATTTTCTTTCTTCAACACTGTTTCACCCAGCAGAAACCAGGAGAACACACTCATACGTTCACAAGCATCTCTGTCATCAATTTAAGGCTGAGTATAGATCGCTCCCTGAAGCAGCAGCTTGTTTGGTTTCTACATTATTTTCTGGTTCACCACACACACACACACACACACACACACACACCCACACGCATTCATCCAAATATCTGAGCACAAACCTTCAGCCTGAGAGTAACTGCATTTTGATTACAGAGGAACTTCTTTCTCACATCAGGTTGTCAGGTTCTGATCTGTAAAATGTTCACACGGTGCTTTTCAAACAGAATCAATCATTCTGATCATTAAAAACCTCATTATTATTGTCTTTAGTTCTAAGTGAAATCTGTCTGTTCTCTTTTGCAGCCTTTAGTTTAGAGTTTTAATCACAGATCAGGAGATGAGGGACAGCAAGGAAAAGATATAAATCATTCAGATTTTTAATTAATTATTGCTCTGATTAAACCAACCATTATGACTATTAAAAAGTCACAAGGATTGTAATACCAGAGATTATCTTCTGGAAAAGAGCAAACACACCCTTTACAATAACTTTATCTCTAAAAGCAGAGCCATGTGCAGATCAAGATTAAGATCTTTACATCTAAATGTAAAAGAGGGTTTTTTTCCCGTTAGAAGCTGATAAATGAAAAAATGTGAATGAAAAAATATATCCAATGCTGAAGTTTTATATTAACTCTGCAGCTTTTTAATGGCACCTACAAAATAAATTCAAAGACTTGATTAGATTTTGCTCACTATTGGAAGAGAAAATTAGTAAATATGTAATAATAAAACTACATTATGTTTTTTAATGGTAGTGCTTGAACTTTAGCATTTTTAGCTTTTCATCTATAATATAAACAAACCAAACATTGACTAAAAGTGACATAATCACTAGTAAAGAACTAACAACATAATTTTATGAATGAAGGTTGTGAAAACCAAATGGCTCACAAGCTAAGAAGAAATGTAATTTTTCTTCATGAGAACTAAAGTTCTGCTGATATATCACTGGAGCTACAGACATAAATATCATCTTTAGAGGATTTACTCTCTAAAAAATTGGGAGGTTTCTGCACCTCAACCATCAGTTTCAGCTTTCCTGAAACATCCTTAATGTTTTCATTAGTTTTTTAGCAGCTTGTCGATACAGGTGGATATTTTTTTTATTTTAGTTGCCTCTAAATGTGCCATCTTGTGCTATTAATTTAACCAGACAATGTGATGTGATGCACACAAAAATCAAAATTTGTGTTTTTTCCTCTGATTATTATGAGCTGGTTCAACCAACACATAGAGCCTAAAGCTGCTACTGTTGTAACATGATATGATAAACCCTTTAAAATGGTTCATCATCTCAATTAGCTTAAGTCTCTTATGTGGCTACAATCCATCAAATCCACCAATCTGCCTATTATTGCTACAGAATGATTAGAAATACCAGACAGAGCAAAAAAATCTTCATTCAAACTTTAGTTTCTTTTCTTAAGATCTATGAGGTTACCATAAAAAACTAAAGCAGCCTATTGCTAAGAAAAGATCAGGTTCAGTCACAAGATAAAGAATAGAGATGAAATTTCAGGAACTAGATTCATTCTTCAGGTTTTGTGCACTCTGCAGTCGACCTTTGACCTGGTTGTGTAGGCAGCAGAGCCGAGATGAGGTGGAGAGTCCCAACAGGGATAAACACAGGATCAAATTGCATATTCATGGTCCAGGAAAGTGCCAGACAGTAAAGCATGAACCGCAGCTCATATGAGAAGCAGAGCAGACGACATTCACAGATATCTGTGTTTATAGATTTTTCTGTATATTTTGTTTTTTATTTACACAATTTTTCCTGCATCCATGCAAGATTTTAAATCTCTGTTCAATCAAGTTCAGAACTGAGAAGAAAAACAACCAAAGCTGATTTTCTGTGTGTGTGGGTGTGTGTGTGTGTGTGTGTGCAGGTGTGTGTCTGCATGCATATTTATGAGATGACAGATGGGATGTGATTTAAAAGTTACCTTGTACAGACACACGTTTTACCCTTCACACATGTATATAAAAAGCCTATGGAGAGAAAACTGCTAAAAATTATTAAAACTACATGGAGATGTATTCTATTAAACCCTATACAAATATAGAGTAATGGTTGATTTATCTTAGCAAATTTGTAAAGATATCAACAGTCAATGTTGTGCTTTAAACTTTAAATCAACATGTTTCCTGATAGATGTTGCATATTTTGGACCAATCGCAGTATTTTCTGCATGCTGCACATTTCATCTTCAACTCTATTTAGTTAATAGCAGAGAGGAGGAAGCAGCAGCTCCTATTAATCAGCAGTTTGCACATGTGCAGGGTTGATCTTCTGGATTTTTTGTCCTAGTGGAGTGTATGCACTACGTGAGTGAAAACATACCACAAAACATCCTGTCATTTTTTTTCTCTGTGATTATTTCTCTTGTAAACACAGCCAAAAATCACAGCACATCCATTGTCTTTATTTTCTGAGTGTGAGGATTTGAGTCAGGAGACGCTGTGGGTATAAAATAAGCCTCTTAAAAATGTTCATTTTAAACTAAACGGAACATGTGTTGCTCCAAAAACTTTCAATATTTATCTGCTTATGTTCAAAGATGCTGACACGCTATGCACTCAACATAAAATAGATGATTAAATATTGGCCTACAAGAATCATAAAAGGTATACAGAGCTGGCAACATTTACTGCCACCCGGTGTAAGGATTATTAAAGCGCCTGAGAGTAAATTGATATTTTATTGCAGAAGCAGCATAGTCTGAATGTTTGAATTGTTTTCAATAAAGCCACTACTATTAGCAAACCTTTTTTTAGAAAACCTGACAGCACTAAGTCTTCTCCTATAATATGGAACAACATTACAAAATGCTCCAGCAGGATTTAGTTTCTGTTGAACCATTTGTGTGGATTTGGCCACAAGGCTTCATCCCAATAACGACTGATTGACAAGTTCACCATATTTCTACTTTTAATGTCTGAAACTTTAAAGACTGTAAAATGCCACAAGCCTTGGAAGAGAAAACCAAACTATTTGCTGGCATCATTTAAAAAAAATTGTGTTTTCTATAGTTTGAGTAATAAACATCCACATCAAACATCTCGACTAATGCTTCATCCAATATGGTCTCAAAGAAGGTTTGGGGATAATGTTGGTGAAAAGGTTCAGCCAATCAGCTTCTCTTCCTCCTCAATTTCCTCCATCTTCACTTAAAGCTTTGACCTGTAAGTTGTAAATCTTTTCTTTCGGAGAAAGTCGACAGAAATCCAAAACTGCTGTTAAAGACAAGCACAAACACTCGTTCCTGTGTCAGTAAATCTTATCGGCTTCAAGGATTTGATTTCCACATTTCAGCCGAGGTTGCATTTCCCAAACCAAAACCGATGTATACTTCTATAAATGTAGGAGGTTTTCTTCCTGTTCTGCCTGATAAAACTTTCTACATCTATAATTCAGGAGACATTCCTGCCCTGCCACGTCTCTCTAATCCACAAACATCCAGGTTGCAGTCTTCAGAAATGCTTATCGAATCATAGCTGTTCGAAATTCCTCACCTGCCTCTGAAAAACCTCCCTTCGCTGTGTGTGTATAGAAATGCTCAGAGTGGGTTTGTGTGAGATGAAGAGGGGAGGTCAGCAAACACTGCAGAGCAGCTTGCAAGCAGGGCAATAATTCACCCTCAGCGAAAGGCATTAATAAAAAACTTCACAGAAGAGACACAATACATTGTGTATTTATTTTTTTCCTCTCACCCCTTTTCTTTCACACAGAAACACAAATCCACTCCCTCTCTGCCTCACCTTTAATCTTCATCAAGGTTTTTGCAAAGAGATTTGATGATAAATGACACCCAAATAAAAAAAAACAACTAATAACAGTCTTTGAGTTGAAGAGACAAGAATGAAACTCATTAAAGGTTTTGACAGCAGGTTTGTGAAGGTTTCTGTATGTGTGTGGAGCCATGTTTATCTCTGTGTGGACAAATGGAGAAAGAAATGATTCCAGAGGAGAGCTGAGGAATTGTTGGACATATCAGTCCTCCCTGAATCCTCCTGGTTATATTGCTTTCTTCACACTCTTGGCGAAGAGATTAACAGCTAATGGAGCGGATATATCTGCTATTAGCCCCAGCAAGCACAACAATAACAACTATGACAACACTGACAGCTTGGAACATGCTCTGCTTCAGATGACGGCTACAACAACGGCGCTACAAACATCAGAAATGTATCTGCTTCTTTTTCTTCTCTGCCTCGTGTCGGACTGGAAATAAAACCCTGAAGAGGGATTACTATCAGTCACAAAGCAAAAAAAACTTTGGAGACTCTAACAACTCCAATCCTTCAGCTAGACTGTAATGTTAAATGGAATATTGTTTCTGCAATTTGGATTATTAATATGAGACTTTATAGGAAATTACATCAGAAGAGCCTCATTAGGATTTGAAATGCAAGCATAAATATCCAAATGACTGTCTTTATTTCTGTACATCTGCATTGGGGCATGATTAAGTTAATTGTTGTATTTATC
Source organism: Brachyrhaphis roseni (assembly GCA_903066815.1). Taxonomy (NCBI): domain Eukaryota; kingdom Metazoa; phylum Chordata; class Actinopteri; order Cyprinodontiformes; family Poeciliidae; genus Brachyrhaphis; species Brachyrhaphis roseni. The sequence continues at coordinate 18,383 of CAEFZY010036325.1, forward strand.
AGAATAATCTTGCAGCAGAGTATTTGGTGAAAGCCTGAAGCTTTCAGTTCATCTTCACCAAAACAGTGTAAGAGGAAGTCAAGCTATTTTAATAGTCAGCTGATAAATCAGATCCTTTGTCAAATGTCTGCAATTGGTCTTGATGGAACAGAGTTTATTTATTTATTTTACAGGCAAATATTCGGGCAGCAACCTGCTCTGAAAAAACACATGAAGCGCTGTCTCCTCTGGATCAACCAGCAGAGACCCAGGAGGAGTCAGCAACCCAGGCGATAATTTCTAAAGAGAACCGTATTTTTCATTTTTCTTGGCTGTTTGTGTGGATCTCATAAAATGTCAGGTAAATTTAGAGAAATAAACATGTAATAACTCAAGTGTCACCTGTAGAGAAAGTAGGAACAATTTCTGACCGACATCAGATAAAGTAAAATTAAGACTTTGGTGTTTCTAACAGGAGAGACAGAATGTGCTAGGTTTAAAAGTTGAGAGAGTTTGAGCTGTGGGTGATCATTATTTTAATTCTTCAGCCCTTAATGGACAGAGTAAGGGACAGAAAGTCAACACACTGTGTAGTATCATGCATAAGTTAGCACACAGAGTGTGGAGCAGCAGCAGAGCAGAAAACTCCTCACACACACTGCTGGTGTGTACGGATGTTTTACAGGAGCTCTTGTGTCTGTTTCTCTGCACACATTATCTGTTAACTTAATGCTACAAAATGCAATTACACTGGAATGAAGCCTTTTCTGACTGTGGGTGTCAGAGTAGTTTGAATAAGTAGGAAGGATATGATTTGACATTTTAAAACAGTATTTGTGCTCTGAGTTTTCCATATTTGTCAGATGTGTATGGATCCCAATCAATGTCATTTCCTCTGACAGTCTGCATAAGACTGCTGTGACATCACAATATTTTAAATGTTCTTGCTTTCCTTCTGGACATATGGTCAAATTTTATATTCATATCCTCTTACTGAAAGAGAAAAATATTCATTCAGCATATATTTTTTACCGTGACATAAGACCTGAAATATGTCCTTCACCAGAAAAAGGAATAAAGAAAGAAAATTGAGCCAAGCCAAAAAATGATGAATTTTAAATATTTATACTGCCAATCTCCACTGAAATGCACCAACATCTCACCTAAACACACAACATCTGATGCAACAAAACAGCGATTTGCCCCAGAATGAATCTGAGTCAAGACTTTTCAGATGGTTCAAAGTTTTGGATCAAAGAATGTGACATTTAAAACTGGAAAGGAGACTTCAAATCCAAAGCATCAGTCTCCTCCTCAGTGTCCAATCCTAAAGTTGTGAATGCAGACTTTAATCCTATAATATTAATCAGAATGCTGCAGGGGCAAATTCATTAACCTCCTTCACATGTTTTCTTTGTTCTTTAAAAGGTGGGAGGCTATTAGAAAGCAGGTCAATGTGAAGATTAGGAGATGATGTGATTATGACAAAACCATTTTGTTGATCCTGTAAATGTTCTTTACATTGAACTGAATCAACATCTGAGTGGAGGAAGAAGAGTTAATGTGTTACAAGATATTTATAAAATGGAAAAATGCTGAATAAATCATTGAAAGAAAACACTTTGTGACGTGAAAACATGCGGAGGGTGTCATCATTTCTCTGCAAACACACTTTCTTAACGGATGTTGACTTTTTAAGATAAGAATGTTCTGGAAAAAGAGAATATAGCCAGGACTACTCACCAAATACAAACAACAATAGTCTTTCAAGGTCCATCAACACAATCAGAATTTGATTCTTTAAACTGAGGAAGTCGGAAATATTAGTAACACCAAACTAACCCATGTAAAAAAATTAAGACGTTACAAATATACTTTTCATTTTGAGTCAGTTAAGCTGCACATGAACTACCAGCTGACCTTTGACTGACATTAACCAAATCTTTGCAGGTGTTAGAATAACTGGAAACAAACCAAGTCGTAAACAACATCCTGCAGTGATGAGAGAAAAACTGGTCGCTCTGTAGAAGATCATCTTAATTTGTGCAAACTGCAGACAAAGACAGGCCTGCATGGTCACCCCACTGCTTAATGATTTCTGACATGTTTTAAACAATAACCTGCCAGAAAATGCTGTGATTGCATTGATGAAAGGTTGGCTTGAAGCAGCAGAAGCTGGCTGTGACTGGCACTGAATGGAGAAATGACACGTGGAGCACAAATGACTGGCGACAGAGAAAACAGCTTGTTCTCTGTCTGCTCGGAACCAGTTCATTTGCTCCCTGTCGACTCACTGTTGTTCCTCGAGTTGGAGGTGATTCTGCTTCTTAGCTCTTTATCTCTTCTTAGCTCTTCTCCTCCCGCTCATATATTTCTAAGCGATATCATTTTCCCTTCATACTTTTCAGGAATTAAACATTAAAAATGTGGTTTTATCCCTTTGTGTCACTTCTCTCGTTCTCTCTTACAATCCTATTCTGTCCAATTTCCTTTTTACTGAACTCCCTCTCTTCCTCCGACTTTCTGCACAAGTTGTCTTCACATTTTTGCTCCAAATGTCTCTGTTATCCTTCGTTCCAACTCTCTTTATCCTCCTTTTCCACTCCACTCTCTATAGAGTAGATTGATAGCTCAATCCTTCATACATCAAGGTGAGAATTACAATTTTCACACCAGCACGCACAAATGTCAGCAGACAATTACTGAGCTATTCATGCAGCCTTTGCACGCGCACACACACTGTACTTTCCTCTATCAGACCATTTTGACATTTTACAAAGCAGCCCAGATTCAGCTGAAAATGACGTTTAAAGTGGGACATCAGAGGAGACAGGAACAGAAAGCTGACCAGTTATCAGGAACCTTTCTTCAAACCACCAAGATTTCAACAAAAGCAGACACATTTTAAATGCCACGCTGTTATTTAAAACCGGACACGTACAACATACAATACTTTTTAAAGTAATGATTAATTTGTAATAACTTCTGCAAGATTTGAGGCCTGCTTGGTTTAATGTAGGGCTGAAATGATTATTTGGATTAATTGTGATTAATTATTATTGAGGGTATAGTGAACCAATTTAGTAATCAATTGTTAACAGCAGTATACACATTAGAGGGTTAACTAAGCCAAAACTGTACAAAAATATTTCTGCATTTAAGAAAAAACAAAAAAAACCTTTATCTGTAAATATGTTCTACCCAGAACGTCACCTGGTTCAAATTCTGTAAAAAAAAAAAAAAACTTTCCAATTAATAATTAGTTTACCCAAAAAATAAACACCAGATCATCTCTGCACTGTACTGATGTTAAGTCAAGCATAAAGGGCTTTTTGATGTTAAAAGTATTTTTAGCTGCAGATGCATCCTTTGCTACAAACAATCAAGCATAGCTAAAGGAAATATGTTGATGCATTTTAAGCAGTAAAAAGCTTATTTTTTTTATTTAGCTTTAAGATGTTTTAATCAAGAAACAACAACTAAACCATTCAATGTCCCAAACAGCCGACATGTATGGAGACAACTTTATCACTAAACTGTTTTGAAATTAAAATAATAATTTTGTTGATATTTTGGAAAAAAGAAATTACGACAGAATCAATTTTTGGTTGCACTTATGCAACTTACACTTTTTCATAAAGCACTTTGAATCCCCATGTGTATTAGCAGTGCTATGTTAGTAAATCTACAGGATGGCAAAACTCCTCCACTGTTAGTTTGTTGGCAAAAGGTTGAAAAGTTTGGGGACTACCAGTTAATGTCAGATTTTAAGACCAACATTTTCTAGGAATCACTTTGCTGCTAAAAATAAGTCAGATCAAACTGAGTTTCTGCAGCAGCGTTTTAGAAAATTCTCCCTGAAAATAAAGTTTAAAGTTGATTCTCTCCAAGGTTATCTGTTACGGGTCGACAGATTCCTTATTTATCCCTTCAGTTCTGGAGCCTTTTGGTTCCTGATTAATTTAGTTCAGAATCAAATAGCATAAGATTTAAAAAATATATCCTTTAAAAAGTTCTGGTGGACGGCGAATCATTCTTTTTAAAAACAGACACTATTCAGTAATACCAAAACAAATATTATACAAATAATATTTAATATTGAAATTAATTTGTACATGTTGGTTTAGAGACACAGCATAGCTATAACTGAAACTAGAATTATTACTTTGTTTATCTGAGGATGTTGGAAACAGACAAACACTGTGGACTCGGATAACTCTGCAGTCAAACATGTTTGATTGTGCCGCATCCTCAAAGTTAAAAAATCCCAATTATACCGATTCTTGCAGGGGTTTTTAGATTTTTTTTAAGAATTGGTTGAATCATTTATAAAGGATGAAGGAATGAGCCAGGCTAAAAATGCAAAACATCCTTTTCTTAGGTTTTTGTAGGAAGCACACTCACTGCTGCAGGAATGGCACAGTGATTGCAAATTGGCTGTCTGTGTAATATACAGTCAGACTGCTCATTTAGCTGAAACCTGCAGGAGCAAAACAAGAAATCAATGCAGTTCTAAAACACCTCACTTACTTATCTGTAATTTTCTCAATGTGCTCTTTTATAGCAGCCCAACGTTTAAGTGTCCATAGTGAAGAAGCATGGAGCCTTTGGGTTTAGCCAGAATATCTTACACAACATAAACCTGAGATCATGAAATTACGATGGACTTTATTGGTATTTAATGCAAACCTTTTCATGATAACACTGGGATGTAGCGAGGAAGCAGAGCAAACAGAACTTTGCAGTCTGTTCAGTTGACTGATGAAATATGACTTATGAGAAAACCAAACTAACTCCAGGTGGCGTCCTGTAGGTCCATGTTACTTAACCACAGCAAATTACACAAGCTAAACGTGTTTCTCCTGTTTGAGCAGGTCTGTAAGGATTTCTAACCCTGCAGTAATGAGGGAGATGATGCAATATTTCATATTTGAGGCAAACATGCTTCCAGACTTCCTGAACATTTTTATGTCCAACTTTCATATTTTTCCAAACACAATTTTTTTTCTGGCCCTTTTTTGAAGTACAAATACAAAAGTTATTATTTGAACAGTGATCAGTCTTTTGATGTGTATTGCAATATTAACATGAACAGAATCACAATCCAAATGAACTGCTTCAATCCAATATTTAGTAAGACTTTATATTTCACCTGCCATCAATCAAAATCACCCATATTTGATATATTTGGTCTCTTAATTAGACTTCAATAATCCTCAACGCTAACTTTATGTGTAGTTTTATTTGCAGAGATGCTAAAGCTCATTGTGGCTGATGGACAGATTATAATGAAGGAAAGGGGAAAAAAAGGTGTAAAATATTCAGCAGCATTGTGGTCTCATGTCTTCCTGATATCATGTTTAGCTGATGGACAGGCAGGTTTAACCTTTAAACAGTGGGAAAGAAAAATGATCTGGAAATACAGTCGTTTTTTTCTATTTAATGAAATCAGAATCAACCTTTTTCCAGACTGCGGGGTTTATCGTATTGAACTATATGGAAAAAACAAATTTGTTAAAGTGGGAAAAAATACAAAAAAATCTCACAAGATGAAAGTAAAGAAGGAACATCCAGGAAAATTGAGTAACTCTCTCATATCTGCATTGTATAAACTATTTGTTTCTTCTCCAAACTGTAATGTTTGGGTTCAGTAGAGGAGCCAAACTGTCAGGTGATTCATCCTGAGAAGCTTTCAAACAACGTCAGGTTGTCAGCCATGTGATGAGACTTTCCCACAGATAAGGCCCTCAGTGGCAGAGGCCAGTTTAGTTAGCCAACCTGTGAGCCCCCTGCACTACGAGCTTCATATAAAACATTATTACCATTATTCCCACCCTGGGAGCCGGTTATGGCTCCTCTGAAAACTCATTTCCCTCTCCTCTTGTCCATGTGAATACCTCCTGATAGGGAGAGGGAAGGAGAAAGGAACAATAACAGCATTTCATATGGGGAAATGAATAATTTCAACTGCGAATGCGCCTCCAGTTTGTGTATGTGTGTAATTGTGTCATTTACTGTAGTGTAAGGGGCATTGTGTTTGCGTCTTGTCCTATTGTGGAGCGGCTGGGCGTTGTGATACACAGGCCGAGCACAATGATTGGAGCATCGATCATGTTTTTCTTGAGGAACGACAGACAGAAACCTGTCAGAGGCGGACAACATCCTGTTTGCAGAGAGAATTTCAATGAGATCCAACATCTCAAAGTTCCACAGCCGAGATGGTTTCTGGATTAAAAGTGAAGAAATGAACACAGAAAATAAGCTGGAAAGTGTTTTACAGAAGATAATATATAAGGAGTAAAACAACTAAGGAGCTAAACTAGGCTAAGCATGGAAAAGATGTACAGAACTAAATGAGTGTGTTGAAAATAACAAAACACGATAGGAACGAAAAATGTGACTGAACTTCCTGGATTTGGAAATTTTTGTGAATCTACCAGTTGAGGTGATTATTTACATTCTCATCTGGACTGCTAATGTAAGAGGTCAAGCATTTACACTGTCAATAAATCTGTTTTAAAATAGTAAAACCCTGTTTTGCAGTGATTCCTCACACACACAGTGTGACGTCACCTCTGCTCCTATAATTAGTGACTTATCATAGTAGGAAAGTTAGAAATAAATATCTGTGTATTAAATACTAAAAAAGTACTTTTCCTTTCAGATGATTGTTTTTTTTTTGTTAGTAGTGAAATTACAGGACAAACGTAAACAGAGACTAAGTTTAACAGAAGTTAAATAAGTGTAGGCAGAAGGGTTCACTTATTATGTCTAAACTCTTTAACAATCATCTTAACAAACAGCAGCAGTCATTTTTTTACCAATACAAAACAAAGAATGAAATAACTGGTGCAGATCACAGCTCACAGAAACAGAAAACTTCAGTTTGGTGTTTGTTTCTTCCTTGCAATTTTTTAATTTTTTATTATAAAAAATGTTTTAAAAATTATTTTTTATAATAAAAAAATAACTGTGATAAAAAATAACTAATTTTTCATCACAGTTATTCAACACAATTCCTCTAAATTTATACTTTATTTATGGCTTAGTATTGGTTTTATATGCATTACCATTTTTGGAACTATTAGGCAGAAGAATAGAGATTTATGCTGTTGAATATGTTTGGTTTTATATGAATTGCAAATTGTTTTGAACATTTTACTTCTGTTTGCTTGGGACAATTTTTGATTAGTCAGGAAAAACTGAGTAAACAGCAACATCGCTAACAAGCAAGGCCTGCGAATCACTGGAGAAGAAGTCACGATGGGTGAGAAACATATAAATAACACACACACACACACACACACACACCCCTTTGGGATTTATTTAAGGCCCACACACAAACACAGGGTCTAATGTTTATTCAGAGCCACGAACGAGGAACAGACCTGCTGATTGTTTCTGACCTGCTGTGTATTTATGCTCCTCTGCACCGTTCCAGCTGATAGTTACCCAACACTAACACTGCCTGCATTTACATATACGCTAATAATGTGATTAACATGTGATTAATCCAATAAGAGCCTGTGTAAACAACTTCTGATTACATGCAAAACATGGAAATGAATCTAGCAGGAACAGAATTAGGAATTTTAATCCCAAAAGAAAAAAAACATTTCCACAAAGTTACATTTAAAAGTCTATCGATTCTGAAATTTTATGTTTTATTTCAACTAAAACTGAATTTATATATGTTCAAATGTCCAAAAGATTTCTAGATGATCTCAAAGGTCCAGAACTACTACTGATGAGAAAATCCAGGTCAATAAATTTGCGACTTTATGTCAATATAATTATTTGTTTGTGACTCTAAGCTGATCTCAGTTCTGACAGTAAAGTGTAACAAACTCTAATTATTTAAGAAAAAGCTCAAATCTGACCAATAATTACATTTTATGTCGTAGCAGTTAAGTCTGGTTTTATAAAGAAAAATGAACAAAAAATTAACTTAACCTGCAACCAGATGTGGAATATCAAAACAGCTGTAGGTAAAAGTTACACCCAAAAACAGCTGGTCAAAATCCAGTGAAAATCAAAGTTCTGGAATGGCCTAGCCAAAGTCCAGAACGTTATCTGACAGGAAGTCATTCCAGAGTAGAGAGCTTACTTTATTGAAGGTATGCTAATTCTAGATACAACGCTCCTTCACTTTCATTTCCCTAAAAACAGCTGAGTTGCATTAAAACTTTTGAGCACCAATGAAACAGTCAGGTCCAGAAACTTTCAGTCCAAAGTATCTCCAGCTTCAGTTTCAACATGTATTCAGATAATAAGCCATCACACACTGGATGAATCCCAATTAGCTCCTCTTATTCCTGCAACAGAAGCAGACTATGTGCACAGTAATGATCACAGGAGGCCACCTTTACCTGCTGACAAATCCGACAGCTTCACACTGGCTGTGAAATTCTGTGGGATTAAGTTGGCAAGTCTGAATCCGGCACAAGTAGCAGAGATGAGTTAAAGCACATGTGTCATGACTTGAAAAGATCCATTCACTTACACACACACGTGCACACCCACACACACTCCTGCAGAAAGAGCAGAGATTCACTCATTAGCTCAGAGTTTGCAGAACAAGTCCACACAAGTTTTTTCCTCCCTTTCTTCTGTCCTTGATGTTCCACAGTGGTTGCATCTGTTTCTATTTCCAACTGAAGCAGTTTAATTTCACTTCAAGTTTTAAACTGAGACTTTTAGCAGAGGAATATATTCAGGTCAACTTACAGCAACGGAAAATTCAGCTTCAACAGTTGAAAAACAAACCATCTGAAAACACGTTCTGTTCACACAAACCTTAAAATTAAGACAAAACTGCTCTGAGGACATTTATTTTAAAAACAGGATCAAACTGAGGTTTTCATTCTGAAAACTCTCAGAAAATTAGCAAAACGTGATGATGTTGGTGCAAGTTGTGATAACAAAATTACTTGCACTACGTCACTTTGTAATACGCCGCACGCATATTACATTAAGTTGATTCTTATTTATGAAGAGGAAGTTGAATGATTTAAACAGAAAAGACAATCTCTTTTATTCTTCTGGCATTCAGTATTTCTCCAAGTTTAGTTCAGCAGACAGTCATCCATCTGTTTTAAAAATGATTCAAGAAATTACTGACAAGAACTAACCAAGCCGTTTTTAAACAAAGCCATAACTTAAACTGAAAATGTAAATTCATTGGGAAACAATACTAGTATGTCCAGGAGATGAATCACATTTTGTTTTGGAGAAATCAAAGTTCAGAGTCGTTCTCTTGTCTGCAAGTAGAGACACGAAGCACATCAGGCTGAGCCGTCAGAGCCGCACAAATCACACAAAGTCAGGTTATGAAGCTGTTTAACAAGGGATAAAAATAACTTTAAACGCTAAAACATGTGTTTATTTAAGCAGTAAATTACAAATTTAAACCCAGAGTCTAATTTTTAAAAAGTCCACCCAGTAAAGATCCTGATTCGTCACGTTAGGAGATAATTCAGTGGCGATTAGATAAACCAGCTGGACTTTTATCTCCTTATATTTGTATACTGAGACTAACAATCAGCACCATAACGGAGCCAAGCTCAGATGGATTTAATAATCCCTCTCCACTGCAGGACTGTGTGGAAAAAAAGTTGGCTTCACAGTTTAAAGCTGCAGCTTAGCTCTTTACAACACAAGATATCAAAACAGATTTCCACCTCAAACAGTTCTCGCTTCATAGCTTCCACTTCACTGCATCAGATCATCACAGAAACATAAACACAGTGCAGGTGTTCGCACACAAAGTATGCCCAGACCTCTATGAAAGCATCCAGTTTGCATTTACAGCTCAGTTATAAAAGCTGAGCTCAGGTGCAGCGACAAACACCTGAGGAACATCATATTTAAATTTTTGCAGAATGATGAAGAGAGAATGCTAAAAAACATGCAGCTGTGCAGCGTTTCTGCTTTATAAATTCACACTTTACCAAGAGACAAAGACGGCTGAAACCCAGCAAACGAAGGAGCTCGATACGCAGCATCCCTTCCACAAAAACATCAATAAAACAGCTTTTCCATCTGAAAACCTTTCATCTCAGAGTTGCAGACAGTCGTTAAATTCAAGCCAAACAGAACCGCTAACTGTCTTGTTCTGATGGACACCTGATAGACAAACAGAAACAAAACTTTAAAGCTTCAGTTTAAAAGAAACTAATCTTTAAATGTATACTTTCATCTAACAGCATCAGGAATTCATACATAATGATGTTGCATTCATATACTGGGCTCCAAATCTTCCTCAAGATTCCTAAAAACACTCCTGATAACTTAAATAGGATAAGAGTTGAATTCTACAGATTACAGAATAAATCAGATCCTACAGACACAAAGCCAGGCTGAAAATCTGTCCAGTTATCTTGAAAACTTTAAACTTTAACAACAGAAATAACTCCGTGTTAGAAATGAAACAGGTCAGTTTGAGCTGAAGAGTCTGAAATTGGAAATAAAGTGGTTTGCAAATCAGCAAAGACAAAAACTGTTTGTGTATTTCTGCTGGAAATTGAATTTTTCCCAAGGGATTATAAAGTCTTATTTATCTCCATCTATCTAAAAAAAATGTATATCTTAGAATGTAAAGCTGCTTAAAAAGTGATAAAAAGTTTAAACAGCCTGACTGAGGGAGCTATCTGAATGAAAGTGGCACTTTGAAGGATGTTTGGTTACATCTAGCCCTTCAGTTTTATGTCACCAATTACTGCAGCACACATCAGAGAATTCATTTACTTTACTGAACGTCCAAAGCAATTAGCAGTTAAATGAAGTCCCTAGAAAAATAAAGCATAAAGTAACCAGGAAGTTTAACTTCTTCTCAGATTCAACATATGAAGTCTATTATCTTATATTTCAAGTTTTCTTCTACTAACAGTCAAAGTAAATGTCTACTAAATCAGTTTTTTAATCTCGTTTTACTTGAAATTCTCAACACTAACGCAGAGTTACGTTGTTATGATGTGTAAACGTCAAGAAGCGAATAAAAACAAACATCTGGACAAACTTATCAGTGCTGTCTTTACCTTTCAGTATCAGTTTTAGTCTGTTTAACCACAAAGTGACGTGTGTGTGTTTCCTTCACCTGGTTATTCCCCGTCTCTCCGCCTCCGGCTGCTGCTCCAGCTCCCGCACCGAGCTCCGGTAACTTCCTCCGACTCAGCACCAGCAGGTAAACCAGCGCTCCCAGCCACACCAGCACCGCCACGGTCACCGCCAGCCTCCGACAGAGACGCTTCATTTTCCGGTCAGGAGGAGCCGACGGCGCCCGCAGCTCGGGTGCTGTCAGAATCCCATTTTAGGAACCGGAATTTAAATAAATAAAAGCAGAGGGAGCTCCTCCAGCTGAGACGAAACGAGCCCGTCCGGTCCAGCTGGCTTTTCAACACCGTGCGCGCGCGCGCTCCTTGACGCGCTCTCAACTCTCACCGGAGCTCGAGCGCTTCTGGAACACCGCCGTGTGTCCACGTGCGGGTGAGGTCGGTGCGCGAGTACGGAGTGAGCGGCTGAGCGCGTCTCTCTGAACCCTCCTGGACCCTCCTGCAGGTTTGAATGGGATGGCGGAGCTCCACCTGCCGACACCCACTCAGCTGCTCCAGTGCGGGGCGACATGTGAATGTCTGCGGCTGCAGGAGAACCAGGTGTGGGACCGCAGAGCGGAACATTTCTCACGTTGTAACACAATTTAATTGTATTTTATGAGAATTATGAGCGATAAACCAACTAAAAGCATAAATGTGAAAGATATACCTGGCTTGGACATTGTTTTGCTATTCAGCACGCTAAAGCAGGGCCGGCCCAAGGTTCTGTGGGGCCTTGAGCAGAATTTGATTTGAGGCCCCCTGTTAGTATATATACAGTATGTAACTAGCATATATACTAAAACTGTCACTATGCTGTGACAGTATAGCAAGAGACAGATAATCTGTGAAAAATATCAAGCTCCTCTGCCTTCTCCCAGTGATTCCAGTGCTAACTAGTAACAACATTAAGAGCCAGGAGGAGAGTCTTAGCACTGTCAATCATGCTTGTGTACGTGCTGCTCACACTCTCCCCCTTGTTCTCTCCTATGCTACAACTGATTCACCACAATAGAGGCTGTCATGAATGCTCTGGCTAGTTGCATAGCCACTGATGATGGCAGATAAACCGTTTTTCTAGAATGGTAAGTTGTTTCTCCACCATTAGCACATTTAGCAGTGCATACACAAGCTTGATTGACAGCACTAAGACCCTCATCCTGGCGCTGATTGGTCATTTTTCCAGAAGACGTGTATTTTTTCAGAGGCAATAGCGGCTCAGGGAGGAGGTAGAGGAGCAAATGACTTCAGCAAAAAGATAAAAACAGAAGCAGAAACCCAAGATTTAGGACTTAATTAAATGCATTAATCTATATTTTATGGAAACATCATCATCAGTTTATCTTTCTCAGATGAGACACAAATGCAGAACATCTGTGTAGTGACCGGTCAGCAACGATGTGTTTCTGAAGTTTAAAATAGATTTCACTGCTGAGTCGCAGGTCAGAATATAACAGCAGAACATGGCTGACATGAGGTCAAAGTGAGACTGAACTTTGATCACAGAAATCTACCCAACTCCTACTGAGAAATAAAAAAAACATGTTTCCAGCTGCAGCAAAACAGCTGGAAGGACTGGAAAAAGAAAGAGAAGAAGACAGAGAACAAAAATACAAATAGAAAACATGAGATAAACATGGTCAGAAGTGGTAGAAAGAGACAGAGGAGAGCACAAAGGCTTTCTGTTTTTGTAGCTGCAGTCTCATTAATATAGATTTGGAAAAAAGAGAGTCAGTGATCCCACGTTTTATTTCAATAAATTATCAGACATCCCACTGAGGATAAAGCTCTGTCTTAGAGTTCATGAATAAAACATGTGGAGCAAAATATAAAAAATGATCCCATTTAAGTCAGGAAAGAGCTCAGAAAGAAAAACGCTTCAACTAGCTTGGTGCGCCATCTAGTGGTGAGGTAACACAACTACAGAGTAAAACTACACTTTCTAGTGAAGCTTGGAAAACATACAGATTTGCCCAAACACGTTATATTGTCTTCAAAAATTGACATTGTGCACGAAAAACCCAGAAAAACATAAATGTTTCTGCAGCTTTATGTTACCTTTATAATGATAATTAAAATCAGTATTTCTGATATTCCCACACCAAATGTAGCGTTTTAGACACAAGTAGACAGCTACTGTTGCTTTTGCAGGTACTGTTGTGTTGATGAAGCAGCTATCTCACATATTTGTACTTTCCAGGGAATTAACCTTTGAGTATCCCAGTGTCCTGCAGGTGGTGAGTGGGCATTAATCTCACAGGACAGCTCAAATTCATCAATCCTGGCTCCTTTTTTTAACTGTTCCTGCCCTTTTTAAGGCTAAAAATGTTATTTTATTTTTATAAAAAGTTAGCAGTGCCCACTCTTGAAGGACAGTTGTCCAAGAATTGCATAGCTAAATGCGGTTTTAATACAATTCAGGTAAGAATTTGCATCGACTTCTTTTCCAAACTGTCTCATTTTTTATTATCTGCCTTTTAGAAAATATGCTGAATAAACATATTTTCCTATTTTAGTTACAACTTTTCAAAATGTAAAGATTTTTAGCTTCAAATAACTTGATTTGTTTTTGAGTTTACCAAGTAACTTGAGTCTTTTTAATAGTGTATCTGCAGCATCAGTCGTAAAGCTACAGTAAAGTTTTACTACTGGTCACTAAATGCACCATATGTTCATTTATCTAAAGAAGGTTGAGAAGAAACTAAATCAAAACATTTTACTGACACTCATTGTGTTATTTCTAGCAGCTTGTTGCAGTAGTCAGTCTGAATGTTGTTCCAAATTACAAGTTACAGAAAGAAATGCTTATTTAAAAAAAAAAAAAAATCAATAAATCAGTTTGGAAATCAGTGAATAACTTCTCAGCAGCTTCCTGTTCTCTTTCAATCTGGGGATAATTTAAGAACAGAAGAGGGGTTTATGCTAACTGTTGGGTGCCGTTTTTTAAAAATATTTTTATTGTTTTATGTTGTAGAGTTTAGGGAAACCTTTCATCTCTTTCTGCAGTGCTGCTACATTTCCATGTTTGTCCCTGAACCACATTAGCAGCGGTGCAGCAGGAGTCACCTTCCTGCTGGTGATGACCTCATTGCTGCAGTAGTTTGGGTCATGGTTCATCTTTACTTCCTAACAGCAGCACCGTGGCGTGGGATTATTTTTATGCATTTTATTTTAATAATATGGACAGAAATGAGTTTGTTTCTACAGTGATTTATGTGAAGGTTGCCTTCACATAACAAGAAAAGTTAAAGATCTCAAAGATTTCTTCTAGTTTGCTGAATCAAACTAATGAATCAGTTTGATTCATTAAAAACTGCAACAAACTGTAAGGAGCAACATTCAGGCTGGTGTATACGCTGCTACATTTAAAATATCTGATAAATAAAAGCTTACATGCACATTAAGTCAGTGTGTGGAAAGCTGGGTTTCCTACTTTGTTCTAATGCATAGCTGAGGAAACAAAATGATTTTACAACCAGGAGCAGCAGATTAGCATCTCAAAGCTCAAATAATACATGAACTTTGACCCCAGAGGAGTTGAACAAGAGGCTGTATGGCTGCAGAGCAGAACCAGAGAATGGAGAGAAGCAGGAAGTTCAAACCGTCTCTCAGCTTTCCAACCGGTCGGCCAAACAGGGACTGAGAGAAACAAAAGCAAAAGAAGCGGATTAGCAGCTAGCTAACAACTGATGATGTTATTGTGAAATATCTCTGCTGTCTGGAAATGGAGCTATTAGCATGTCATAACAGTCATATAGCAACAGCCTTCAGTCAGAAGCCTCTTCTGATTCACTGAAAGACTGACTGCTACTGGAGATCCTTTCAACCCACTGGATTACCATCGACAGCAACACTAAAGATACTTGGATATGAGTTACATTTAATTTCCCTTTGGGATAAAAAAAAAGAAAAAAAAAAGTCTTTCTGAATTTAACTGCCTTCAAAAGTGTTTTGTTCTTTTTTCTTTTTTGTTACAGAATTACTGAAAGATTATTGTTTTGGTTCTTGCTTTTCAATATACCTGTACATGTGAGGTTTGTATCGACAAACATATGGAAATAAATTGACACCAACACAAAAGCAACATCCTCTAATCCAGTTTAATTTCCTCAGCAGAAAAACAAAAGTGGAACATGATCAAATTAAAAGAGGGAAACAAAATAGGACAGAATTATGTTCTTGCTTTATACATTTAACTAAATATGCCACTCTATGCTAGGGTGTAAGTAACTCAAACTGATATAAGGTTAAATAATTTTCTTCTTTAAAAAGGTACAGAAAGATAATTCTTTTTTTTTTTTCCATTTCTCATCAACACTCAAAGAAAAAGAAACGCATGGAAATGAGAACCAGTCAGAACTTCTCCAGAACCCTCTCACACGTTGCTGCGTCGCCGTGGGAGACGGGAGAAGCGAAGGAGGGAAGAAATAATCTGGTTGTGCTGAGGGTTAGCATAGTAAAGTGATGGACAGGTTTTCAACCCGCCACGCTGCAGAGGCTCCAGTTCTGCTTCGCGCTTCTCAGTTAATCCTACAACAAAACGTACAGTTCAGCATTACCCATGATGCATTGTGGGTAGCGCGCGGTTATTCCGAGCCTGTTTTTAACAGTTTGCAACTTCAAACCTTTGCACGCACACTGGTGCTGAATGCCCAAATTAAGAACAAAGTGGAGGAAGAAAACGTCTGCAATGCCACAAACGGATACATGTTAGAAGAGTCTCTGAAGAACAGACGGAAAAAAACTGAACAATATGCACAGCACAAAGTCCGAACAGGCAGGCTGCAGAGACCCAGTCAGAACCAACCACCAAACTCAACAATTCACCTCGTTTCTGCAGCCAAAACCACCTGAAGCATCATTAAAACACAGAATCAGTTTAAATCTGAAACAGCTCAGCCAATCACAGCTGGTTGCTATGGCAACACCAGAAGCTGAAGCAAACATCCCAGGTTTAAACTGAATTTTTTAATCCTGGTTTCCTCTGATGAAAAGAAAGCTCAGAAGCAGAAAAGGTGACTTATGCTAAAAAAAAATAATAATATAAACATGAAATAAGATGCTAATTATTACATTCCAAACAGCTTCCTGCAGTCCCAACACAGAACGAATGAACTGCAGGATGATTTCAGTTCACTTCAGCACTAATGAACTTCAGATGCCGTTTTGGTGTCGAACACTTTCAGTGAAAACAAAATGAAGTCGCGTCGCCGTCTGTGTACCACTCAGCGGGAGAAGAGGATCTGCTACAGGGTTGATCTGTCGGACTCCGTCCTTTAGTGTTTTTTTTTTCCTCGTTAATATTAATATTTATGATTTAGTCCAGGTGAGGCTGGGAAAAAGAACGAATCACCGTCACGGCACCCAATGCCATGCGGTGGCGCTGCGACGCTGCGAGTGGACCGAAACGTCATGGAAGGAACAGAAGAAGAAGAAATGAGGACGAGGAAGGTGGGTTACAGGTTTTACACTCCAACCCCCTGATGGCGACCTGAGGAGCGGCCGCGGGGCAGAGCCTAACCCCCCGCCGCGGCCGAGTCATGGAGGGCAGGAAGAAGAGATGAAAGCGGGCCGAGCGGCAGAACCGTTCGACCGGACTTCCTGTGATGGAGAGAGAAACGGAGAGAAGAGGAGGAAACCATGGCGACGAGTCTGACCGGGTCCGTCCTCTCCAGGAGGGGAGGGTGGGGTTAAGGCTGTGTGTGTGTGTGTCTGGGTGTGTGTCTGTGTGTGTGTGAACATGCTGAGCAGAGTCTGGAACAGAGCAAATGCTCCAGCACCAAGCTTAGATCCACATTTATTGGGTCAGATGCAGAACGCCTAACCCACCCGGCCCCTCCCCTCCCCACCCAGTCTTCCTCCTCCTCTTCCTCCTCTGTAAGTGCCTGGTCTGTGGAGCGGGTCAGCCGATCAGGAGCACTCCTCCCCGATGCGTTGGCATGAGCGGCCCACCTTGCGGTCCAGCTTCACCATCTTGAGCACGGCCTCCTCGCGCCCTCGGCCCAGATGGTCGAACAGGCAGTCGTGCTGCTCAGGTAGACGGTGCAGCATGCAGAACACATAACCTGGAGGAAAAACGGAGCGCAGTGAGGCGGGAACGCAGGAAGCGCTCAGAATGTTCCATGTTCTGTCACATAGACTCAGTTCAGCATGTTTAGTTTTTAACAAATGAAAAGATGAAAACTGTAATGTTTAGTTTAAAGAGATAAAGACAAATCTTTATTGTCATTGTCACAAGAACAACGAAATTTGAGAAAATGCCATCAGTCGGTACAAAAAAGATAACTGTCTCAGAATTTACACACAGTGTAAGAAGTAAATAACAAGATAGCTGATACACATCATTCACGATGATTAATGGTTGTTTCTGATTGCATTTAGTTTTGTTATTGCTGTCGGGTAAAAACTGTCTATAAGGCGGTTGGTTCTTGCTCTGATTGCTCTGCATCGTATGCCTGAAGGCAACAGTGTAAACAGAGAATGTCCTGGGTGTCAAGTGTCCTTTCTGATGTGTTGTGCTTTTTTAAGACACTTTAGTAATAGAGTATGATTGTTATATCATCGACTATATTACTGTGACAATTCAGAAAATTTTACACATTAGAAATGTATCAGAAAGTGCAAATATATAAATTTAATTCCATTTTTAAATGACAGTAGAAATTGTATGACCCAAAAGGCAATAACATTATTGGTAGCAAAGAATGAATCTGCAGCTAAAACATCCAAACATCAACATGTGAAAAGCTCAGCCTTTTATCAATACAGTTTAGGCTGATCTGCTGACTCTTGTCAATTAAATGATTAATAATTTTATACCAAAATAAGCTTAATAGGAGATTTTTTTTTCCCCCACCAGAATTTAAACCAGGCAAAGGTAAAACTGAAGTTTTTTTTTATTGCATTTTAGGCAATAAAACTTTATTTTAAAAAGTACATTATTTTTTCTTTGTATCTTCTAATGTATTTCTAATAATGCTTAAAAATGGCTTCACTGGGTAAATGAAAAATCAGCAGAATGTGCTTTTTTAGTCAGATTAATCTTGAGAATAATGAAATGAATGAATTGCTTGCAGCAGTCCTGTTTAGCGTTCAGTGCTTCGTTTGTGTTGGGGTTCTGCAGCACTCACCACAGCGACATGAGCCCAGCTCCTGCTGCACCAGCTCTAGTTTGGTTTGGCAGCGGTAGCAGCGCCGGCGGTTCTTCTGTTTGGGCGTCCTGCGGCTCTCCTCGCCGTTCCCCTCCTTCTCTTCTGTGCGCGGCCGTTTCTCCGGCGTGGCCTCGCTCTCTGGGCCGGAGGCTGCGAACACAACCGGCGGGGTTACGTGTGTGGAGCTGAAAGTGGGGCAGCTCACGCAGGGCGGCGGGCGGGGAGGGGGCGGACGCCTACCTGATTCACGCGGGCGTTTTGTGGGTGTGCAGAGTGTGCCTTGGGCCGTTTTTGTGGACGTCACGCCTGCAGATGGACAGTCACAGGATGAGAGATGCATACAGAGAAATGACCTGCTTCCACTGCCAACAGTCTGCTGGAGGGAAAACCTTGGAAACAACAACATAATGATGAAAACACGAGGTTTAACTGTTATGAAGGCAGAAGACGCTACTTTCAGAGATCTGAGGATTCTGGTTGGACATGAAGCAGGAAATGAAGATCAAATACTCTTCATCACATTACAGGTCTAGATCAATGACTTTACCCTGATGGAGTACAACCTGTCCTAAAGATGCATTAAAGGGCCAGTATGGACAGTAGAGTGCCCTCTACTGTCTAAAAACCTGAAGTGAGCTTCAAATTTATTCCCACCCCTACCTTACATACGTCCTGTTGCCTAGCAACCATGACATGATTAAGGAAGATGGTAAAAATCTAGCTCGAAATATTGAGGATTTTTATTTAATCTTTTCTAATGAATCAAATAATTTAAAAGTTTAAACAAATGACAGGCAACATGTCTATGTAAAAGCCTAACAACACAACTGATTCATTTTAATTTGTGTAGCGCTAAATTAGTATAAGTAAATGTTTGTTTCTGTAGAATCTTTCAGACAAATGGGTCGCAAAATGTTTCACAAAGGCAAAATGCATGAATGAATTTTGACACACTGAGTGTTTTCTGAATGATTTGCAGAGACAGATCTGATGAAGTGAAGCTCTGACAATCTCTATGTTCTCACAGCAGGCAAATGCAACTAAAATTAATTTCTTTTGTCCATATGCGACTTTTTCATGGCCGTCTGAACGGCTCAATTTTGATCTTTTCATCCCCGTGAGAAATCTGATTTGTGTCACTTCTATATGTGGTATAAAATCAGATATGCAGCTGATTATTTGCAAAAAATATTACATTTCAGCAAAAAATCTGAGTAGAGCATCCAGAGCAGCTGTATGAACATAACCTACGACTTCTTCCTGTGATTTCTACCGTCAGCTTTTCATAGCTTAGTTTTTTAAGCTCATGTTACATGAAGCCCAAAAGCATCAATCAGTAAACGAACGTTAACCAGGATAAATTCATGATGTTGTTAATAAATTATCTGTTAGAGGACAGACATTTTGCGGCTGAGGCAGCTGTCTCTGTGAACTCTGTATGTCTGAACCCGGCTTCATGCAGGGACTTTAACTGAACTCTTTCTATGAAAGCTTCAAAGACTGGGAGCTGCTCCACCTAGTGTCCAGTCAGAGTTTTACATAGTAGACCAGCCAGACTCTGTAGCTCTGCACTGTTCCACTGGACACAACACAAACATCTTCCTTCATCATCAAAGTCTCACCAAGCCGTCAGCTTCATATTAGACACTCACATTTCATTCACCTCTGAAGTATATGTTATGCACTTTTATGACTTGAAGCCTTAAAAACTGCTTGTTAAACAGGTGAACAGGGTAACTATGACGACGTTTACCTTCTGTTCGGCTGGAGAACATGGCCGCCGACTCTGCGGCTGATGGCGGCTCTGAGTCGGGCGGCAGCGACAACGATAGGGACTGGCTACTGCTACTGCTGCTGTCGCTGCTGAACACGGATGATTGGCTACTCCCAGGACTTTGGATTGGCTTGGAGGCGAGGTCGTCCTCTGGCTGCTTCTTCTGGACATCTGGACGCAGAGAGGGAGGGGAAACGCGTCACCACACTGTAATCTCAACTGTTAATGAGCCGCATTTATCCTGCCATGAAACATTATTTATGCAGTAATAAAAAATAAAAATAAATTGTGAGAAGAAATTTGCACAACCGTTCATACAGCTCGCATGTCTTTACTTCTCCCTGCTGGAGAGAAAGGATTAAATCTTCAGATCATTTGCTCTCAAGTCTAAGGCGACTTTCCTCATGCTGACCTTTGACCCAGTAGACTTGAGCCTTATTGAATCAGCAGCATCTGAAGATCTCGTATTAGATTCTTAAATAAAATCAGAATCTTAAAAAAGCTGCAAATAAAATCTAATTACCTAAACCAAACAAACATTCCTGATACTTTAATCATTCATTAATTGACTGATATGCAGCAGAAAAAACTGATGATGTTTGGAAAACATTCGATATCTCTAGATCATTTTCCAAGTTTTAGCTTGTAGTCGCAGTCTGACAAACTTTTTAAAAACAACTTTTAATGTTAGTCAACACACACAATTTTCAGTTCACATATTTACCACTAAATATTTACTTTGTTCACTTTCTAGGCCAGTGTTTTTCAACCTTTTTTGAGCCAAGGTACATTGTTTTCATTGAAAGAATCACGAGGCACACCACCAACCAAAATGTAAACAAATGATACTCAATCAGTGAATGCCTCGCATTTAAAGTCACCTACGTGGCATGAACAGCTAAAAGTTAGACATTTTCAATTCATGAAACAAACACTACTTGTCCTTTCAAATCAAACTTTATTTATGTTTTACAACATGATGACGCTATATTAACCAATTATTATTAATCATTGATGATGCCACGTTCCGACACACTCCAGACATTTCAAAATGAATTAATAAAATGAGTGAAAGGGTATACACGCAAATGTGCTTTTCTGCCACATGATGGCATCTATCTTGATGGAATTTTCCTATAAACATTTTCTAAAAAAAAAAAAAAACAAATGTTGTGAAAAGCAGCAATTTCAACAACTGGCCCAAAGGGGGAAACCAGCCCAATCTGGCAACACTGAAGGAAATGGAAGAAACCCTTTAAAAGGAAACATGTCAGGACATGTCTGCAGTTCATTCAGGCTTCAATAGAGAGATTAGAAGATAACAGGAAGGCCGTTTGCAGTACAAATGGATTTATTCTTTTAAGTTTTCAAGCTTTGCTCTGAAAAATCTTTCATTTGAGAAAGTTGGGAATGAGTTAAGACAAGGGAATATCCATAAAGACTGTTGCTTTAATAACCCACCCATGCTAACAGTGACGGTGTTGGTGGTTTAAGAAGCTAATGAATGTTTAAAATGTCAACTTCATAATTCTGTTTTCATCGTATGTCAGCAATTCAAACATGACATAACTCATTGACACTGATCAGTGCATCTCTACACTTCAGTTTAGATTTCCAGGTGGAAAAAATTGTTTTCTTTATTTCCAAGTAACTTCCAGGCTGGTAGAAAAACCCTTTGGTCACCTTGGAAACCAGAGCTTGTCCTCAGACTTTCCTGAAGCCTGCAGGTATTGTTTCCAGCCTGGTTACTGAAGCTCAGAGTGGATGCTGGTCTGCAACAACCCACTTCTGCTCAGCTCTCCACTGGTGTGTATTGGGTCTATTCTGAGCAGCGGCACCGTCTCTGGTGGGAGCCTCAGAGTCGGGCCCTTAGGTCCTCTGTCTGCAGTACCCACTGGTTGCCATGGACACAGACAGGGCTGAAGTGCATCCTCCATCCATCCACCACAGCCAGACTAGAGAAAACTTCATGCATGTCTTAGCATGTTTAAACTTTAACTGGGGCTTTTCTCTGTCCGGGAAATGAAAGAAAATCTAAAAACAACTTTATAACCGGAGAAACCCAGAAACCTTTTCAAACCAGTTTTAAAATAATCTACATGAGTCACATTTCATCATCAAGAAAATATTTTCAGCTTTTCTTCAATCAACCAATCTATGACTCAACGTCTCCCTTCAGCCAGAATGGCTTTGGGTTGGGATGACAGAGAAACACCTTCAAAACAAGAATCTGTCATTTAACCAGCTCTGCTGAGGCCATCACAGGGGACCTAAACGCACCGCAGCAAAGCAACGATGCAACACACCCAACATGCACCCCCCCGCCGCATTCAGGGATTTGAATCTCTGCAGTAAATTGTGGCGACTGTAGTTAAGCAACAAGTGTTCGTGCTAACCACTGGAGACAAACTAAACTCCAGACAGAAACATGTCCAAGGAGGAACTAACTAGTTCTATTTTAGATACCAAGTTATTCTGCATATTTAAGTTAAACTCTTACAGTTGAGAAGGTTTTAAGCAAACATTAGTACTCAGCAGAAATATCTTAATGTAATCAGGTCCACTGCATGCAAAAAGCAGGAGAAAGCTTAACGGGACAGGATCATTTACATAGAGATTATTTTTATCTCAACGGTTTTTACTGAGTTGTAACATCGACTGATTCATTCAGGAACTGCTTCATATCAGTAAAACAACATTAAGGGCCTGCCCAAATGGAAATGTATACAAGCGGCCAAAAAACACTGCTTTTACTCCTCCACACCTGTAGGTGGTGCTAAACCTGGTGTATGTGTACAGCTTCCACACAATGTTAGCCGTAAACACAGGAAAAAAGGCTGACAACATAATGAGTGCAGGGTTTAGTGTGGAGAGATGACCAAGTTGAGCATCTTCTCTGTGTCACGTTGGAGTTTAAAACTAATAAAAAATAAGACGAACATTACCACATCTCTGCAACCTTTGGTGTTACGTTTGACGCGTTTGGGGTTAGAAGTCATTTTAGACAAGGGTTGTCCAAATGTTTACACAAAATCTTAAACTCAAAAGTAGTCTTACCAGTATAATTTTTAAAAACTAAAATGATTTTTTTAAATATACGTTTCAACATTAAACTAAGCATGAACTATTTTAATTAAACAAATAAAGAAATCAATCATCATTTTGTAGAAATGCAATCATAGATCCAAAACTTCAATGTTTTTTGCACAATTTTCTTGTTAAAAGAAAGGAAACCAGTTTGCTTATTATTCTGGGCTCAACTGAAGAAAACTGAGGAATTATTTTATCAGTTGTCAGCAATAATAAAACAGGCTTTAGGCCAGTCTTCATGTGGAAGCACTTGCTGTATTTAGCTAAGCTCAGATATTGAAATTAAAAACAAATTTGTTTCTTTAAAGTAATAATCAATGCGTAGATTTGGCCCTATTTAGCATAAAACTGGAAATGAAGGTATAGAGCTTGGAAAACATAATCACTTTGTGTTCTCATGTGGTGAGGTCTAAGAAAGCCTGCATAACAAGTCAACATTACTACAAGGAAGGAGAAAATATAAGATACTAATTAAGTTAAATTCATTATTTTTTTTATGAGAAATTGTTTTTCCAGTCTACAAAGTATAGTTCTTAGATCTGCTTTACAGTTTCCTGCCACCTGCTGTTCTCATTACTGTACTGAAACAGTTACCAAGTAATAAAATGCAAGAACAATCTGGAACAAATAAAGCTGTTAGAAAGACTCACCAGCAAAACATTTGGAGCATAAGTTCATTGTTTTACTGGACCTGTAAGAACAGATAAAACAATAACAGTTATTCAACAGCTCAGACATCCAGAGTCTGTTTCAGAATGTGGAAAAGCTAAATTACACACAAAATAAAACACTAAGCTATGGTCTTTTTTTAATATGTTCATTCACAAAAGGATAATAAATGGGACTAAAAAGCTACCTTCCTCTTTCATAAAAAAAGTCAGTAAGTTTAAGCCCCTTTTCAATATGTCAGATGACAGTTATCTCACATCCTGAGTGAACTATAACAGCTGTCATAACCTCTACAGCCAGGAAGCTTCATTTACATTCACATTATTTTGGAAACTGCTCTTTTAAGTCCCAGTCAAGCAAAGACAAACAGAAACAGAAAACTGCTGTTAGACCAGATATCCATATGGCTGGATTCAACTATTATGTCACAGTTATTGTTGCTTCATTTCAGTCCACTGGCTGACTGCTTTAGTGAAGACAGTGTGCGAAAACAGATGTAAATGTGCACCTTTTAAATCTGCATTCTATGTGCTTTCAGTATTCCTGATGTCCCGACTGAACTATGAATCAGCATTAAAACCTCTGATGTTAAGATGATGGCTGTTCTTAGAAGAACATCTGCTCTGTTCTGGTTTTCCTCCAATTTTGAACCTTCATCTGCTTCCGTCCTGTTCTGGACCCCTCGTTAGTCTCCATGACAACAGTGAGACATTTCTGTCACCTGTCGCTCTTGTCAATAGGACACAAACTAAAACTTCATGGGATTTTCCCATCATTGTTCTTCCTACAGGAGTTATGGCACTAATGCTGCAGGACGAGTAGGAATACATTTCTGCTCTTTAACATGGTGATGATTGCATTATTTCAATATTTGTTTCATCAAGATTAAAATCTGATCCAAACTTGGCCTGAGAGGCTTCGCCAGTAAAGTTCAGACTGGAATGAAAACTATTTAAAACACTCAGTCGTCGTCTTCACACCTTGGAGTTCCTATTTTGAGACAACATAATTAAAGTTCTTACCCATGAATCTATTTTATTTATTTGTTGAAATTAAACTGAAGTTCACACAAAAACATTTTGTTTTAATAGAAATACTGGAATCACAAGCTCAGACTTAAAACAAAAGGTGAAATTTTAAATCAGGATTTGTTCATTCTTTACTTTACCGACAAAAGAAGATTTTTTAAAAATAAAATTTTCATCTACAAACTACTTATCATGAGAATAAATGCACAATAAAAATCCCAGCTACACTTCAATATAATTAGGCAGATTTAAGTTACAAAAACAGGAAGAAGGGCCTATAACAGAGAGAAATTGGTCCATTCAGAAGCTGAAAGCTGCTCAATAGGATCTAAAATTAAACAGTTGGTTTTATTAGAAGGACAAAGTTAAAGGTTAACATCCATTCCTGTAAGGAAGGTTCTGTTCGGAGCTGAATGCAGCCAGAAGGTTAGGTGGGTCAGGCCGGCCTGTGGCTCCAGGCAGGTGTTATTCTGAGTGGAGGCAGCCAGAGTCATTAACACTCAACGGTACCATCTGGGTCACCTGACATTGACAGGTGGGCTCCAGTTTGCCAACTACACCCAGAATACTGGGACAAATGGGTGAGGGGCGGCTGCTTCCCAAATGACAAGTCATGTGACAGAACATGGGAGTACCTTCCTGTCTGGAGGTGGCCTCCATTAATCAGGGATAAAACGGTGTGTGTCCAGTAATGAAACAGAGATAAGCTGAGAACACTGTTTCTATCTAGTGTTACAGTGAGTTGCATAATGGTGGAGAGAAACAAACTGACAGTCGTTTGTGTCGCTGTTGAATAGATTAAAGATCATATGAAGTCATTTCTCCTGTGGGGCAACACAGTAGACATGAGTGAATCACATCCGGTATGCAACACTCATCCACTAGTTTGACAAAACCGACTGTAAAAACGGTTGAATATTATTAAAGGCTTTTTTGAATGAAGGAATTGTTTCCAATATATGCAAAAGCACCTGTTAGTAGTTTTTATTTACATTTCTTTTCAAGGATTAAGGACAAAATGGCACGTTTAAAAGAAACCTGCTGGCAATAAATCATTTTCTCTCTCGGGTACGTCATCTCCTGGCTTCACCAACGGATTTAAAACACCATCTTTTTACAGCGAAAAACAAAACCCACCACCGGAATTACATTTATCCGTCATGTATCTATACATGTAATTAAATTTAGTTGTTTTAAAAGCGATAACGTGTATTTAATAGCCAACTTCCCAACCCCCCACCCTGCTCGGCCTGCTCGGTAGAACAACAACAATGGGTTTGAAACCCGCTGAGAACATTTTATCCGGATTTAGTTTTCGGTTATAGATAGAGGGTTTAATCTAGTTCATACCGGCTCAAACACTTACCCCCAAAATCCGCAGGGACACCGGGGCGGTAGAGAGGAAGCTTTGCTCCGTTCACTTGTGTCTCCCATGACTTCCAACAAGCCCCCAAAATGCCCCAGTATGGAAACGCAAGGCCGGGGATGAGTCCGGGGCCTGGTCCTTGAACGAGGAAAACGGTCCAACAACCAAAAGAAACAAAACAAAACAAAGGAAGAGTGTCAGCTTCCGTTAAAGTCCACAATCCGAGGAGGAAGCGCGGTGAAGGTGGTCCGTTTCGGCCGTTGGGAAGAACAAACGGCTCGGTTTGAAGTGGAATAATTGAACGGTTCTCAAAGCAATCAGCTGGACATTCGGACGTTTCGATCGGCGAGCGGAATGAGAAATGGGGGGAGTCCCGGTGCTTTACACCGCACCGAAAACCGGGAAATGACCACCAGCCGTCCGGAGAAACAGATAAAACACAATTATGGCGACGTTAAATAGGTGGGAGGGTGAGATAAAAGAAAGAAAAAATAAATAGACCAAGGCCTTCCCCTCACGGCGGCTCAGGACCTCCCCCATTCACACGTCGCTGGTACGTCGCGTTAGGCCGGAAACGCGTCCATCAAACCAGAAATGTCAATATTGACCGACGAGACAAAAGCAGAAAGAAGCAAGAAACTAAAAGTTACACGATAAAACCGAACTGAGTAGGAAATAAATGAAAAATATTTAACTTTTTTATGCAGCTGACGTTAAAATAAGGCGAGACTGTGAAAAGCTCGGCCTAGTGGCGATTATTGGCTTTGCTGTAATCTGTTTACCTGAGTAAAGCTCAGACAGTTTTAATCAACTAAATCAAACTAATTTAACACTGATATTTTAAAAATAAGAGTTTGATGTATTTTGTGTGGTTGAACAGGTTACACTATAAAAAAAGTTTTTAAAATCCATTTTAACATTTCTTCTGCAAAAACCAAGGAGAAAGATGTAAGATACAATGGAATATCAAACTTTTTTCACATGAAACTACTCCAATGAATTAGGTGGGAATATAGACGTCATTACACCTTCATGTTGCCAAAGATAGAAAGAAATGGTAGATATTTACCATTTCTGCTATTTGTAAATGTGTTACTGACTTCACTTTGCATAAGTAGGATTTCAGGATTGTTGCTACATCCAAAACTTTTCCCCCATTTTATCAGTTACCTTCATCCAACACTTGCAACACAGGATCCATGGAAGTAGGGGATGAACAGACATCTGGAGATTTCACAATGGATCCACGTTAGTTGTCTTGATCCAGGATTCCTCTGGGTAAAAAGTGGGACCCATGTGGGTCCAAAATGTGTTGCACAGTTTAAAAAAGAAATAAAAACTGTTCCAATACCCATTTTAAAGAAAATGCCACAGTGAGCCATTCAAGTTTCAAAATCAAAGATTATTAAAAGTTTAATGACAACAACAACAACCTCTCATTAGGTAGCATCAACGTTGTCTAATGAGCTAACAGAGCATTAGTGCCTAAAGCATGATGAACAGATAGTTACTAATCAATCAGCACAGCTTGTTCTGTAACAGAAGCTTTGAGGACTCAGGAGATCGAGGTCACTGCATCGCCTGTATGAAAGACGTCACCTACAGGAGCTAACGGCTAACAGCAGCTTCCCACACGGGCACATCAGTGGGACCCCTTCACAGAAATCACAACCAGCATTGTTAGTTGATCTCCAAAAATTAAAAATCACATTACTGAGAAGCAGTTTGTAGAACGATGAGTGCAGAAACACAATCAGCATCAATGTTCAAAAGTAATATATGCAAAAGCTAAACTAGGAAAATTCATAAAGCTATGGGATATCATCTCTACCGTAACATAAACAGCCCTATTTCGTGTAGTTACTGAGGAAGACTTTAACCAGCTAATCAATCTCATACACTGCAAAGAGGTGGAAAGAGAGAAAACAATTGAGCTAATTATCTTATTTCTCAATACAACACTGAACAAATCTAATAAGATTCCTTTAAACTCAAAAGTGCAAAACTTCAATGCACACAAGAAAAAAATAAACACAGAACAGCTTATTTAAATAAAAAACTCAAACAGAAAATCTTACTACATCCCCCAGAAACCACTAAGAGTTTAAATTAATTGTTCTTACAAATAGAAAGACACTCAATCAGAACTCTAGAGCTGTAATTCAGTCAGAAAATCCAATCAGCAAACTTTATTTCTGTGTCCTAAAATAAAGTGCAAACAGCAGCTGCTTATATTTCCAGCTCCTCACATCAGGCAGCCGTAGTGCATGTTAATTTGGTCCGAGCTTCTGAGCCCTGATTTATGTCTTTATGCAAACTTAACCCCCAATTATTCATAATAAGCAACTTAAACGCTTATAACATTCATCTATGGTGTGAATTCTTATCAAAAGTGGCACCAGATATCATCATCTGCATCGTTTAGCGTACGAAAGCCTGATATTCAAATTCTCAGTTATTACTCAATATGTAAATGCATGATTAAGTTTTATTTGCACCTAAAAAGCAACAAGATGCTTTTACTTCCCTGCTCTGGTGGGTTTATTTACGAATGAGCTTTTAGACTTTAAAAAATATATGATTGCAACTCTGTTATGTTCATGGTAAGAAAAGTCAGTTGGATCTGTTTTTTTAAGACAAATTCCTAAAAAATAGCTTGATAAGGACTGAATCCTTTTTGTTCTTCAAAGGTATTGGTATGAATTTATCAAATTCACATAGCTGTTCTCTACCTGGTCTGACTGCTTTTTTTAGTAGTACGGCATAATCATGTCAGTGTTTGCCTCGTCGTTAAAGAAAAAAAAAATAAATCGGACTTCAAGATTCTGAAAGGATATAAAGTACCTTCATAAAATGTACATGTCGGTACATTTAAACCACATTTCAGTCAGAAAACTGGGAAGACAGGAGATATAAATAAAGTATGCTGCCACAGATACACAGGTTTCTACTGCTGCACACATGACAGAGGGATGATGGACTGGAACAACGAGACGATGGACCTTAGCAGCATCAGAGCAGTGCAGTCTGGATGGTGAAAGCTGTGCAAAATGGCATTTGGAGGTCTGAAAGCTTTTAATGGTGGAACTGTGAGGAAGAGGATGGAGGGGAGGAGGAAGGCTGGGTGGGCATCAGGCTGTGTGAGCGTGAAGGTCGCGGACTGCCCTCGGCGACCTTCACGTCCAGCTGGGCGGGACACTCGAAGTGGACGCAGTGGAAAACCTGCAGACGTTCAGACAGAGGTCAAAACACAGCAAACATCCTGAGATCTAGTTCAGATTTAAAAGACCTGCACTGGCAGCAGAGACACCTGACACAGGGAGAACAGAATAATTCTCTAAAATGTTAAAGAAAGCAGATTTTCAGCTGCTCAGTTACCTCGTTAGCAGTGTTATGGGTCCCAACGATACGGACGAAGGAAGCAGGCTGATTCTCAAACTTCAAAGTCTGCCACGCTCTGTAACAAATATTCAAATAAGTTTTAAATTGTCCTACTTCAGGATAGAGTCAACAGACCACAAATATGATTTCTTTCATTTATATTTGCAAAAAATAATCCAGTTTAGGAAAAACCCAGAAAAAACTTTGATTGCTGCTCTATATAACCAAGTCTCACAGCACATTTGACTTCCCAAGAAGATGGCAGCCACCACTTAATGATACTTGCAAAACATACTGGGATGTTTCTGGTTTTGTGTTTTATCGACTTCAAAACAGAGACGATCATCCAGCTATGGAAACATTCAGAACATTTATTATTTTCTGGTGTGTTTAAAACTTTCAGCCTGTAGTGACTAATCACTGGAGTGAAGTGTGTGACCAGAAAACCTCTAATGGCTGCAGGTTGGGAGGAAATTACATCACTACAACATTCTACTGAAGAATCGTTTGTTAGGTTTAGTATGATTCTAGTTTGTCATTTAGAAAAAAAGAATTTAACTGAGTTGGCCACCAAGCATGGCACAATCCTGTGGAGACGCCCTCCACTGGTGGTACTATTCATTAAATTACAAAGTCAATTTTTAGGTCATATTTGATGTGCATAGCATTTTTGTAACAACTGAAGGTAACATAGTTACATGCTTGTTCTATAAAACTGCACTGTGTGCCTGGAAAATACATAATACCGCCCTTTAAATAACTTCAACAAGAAAAAAAAGTTCAAACAAATAATTTTAGACAGTTTACATCTGAATTCTAGAATAAAACTCTGAGCCATTCTGACAAACTTAACTTTTATGCAGCGATTAAATCTGTATTCTTACATTTAATTGTTAGGATTTAACATTCCATTAAAAACTTAAATTCATGACAGCCTCAGATAAACTGATTCCTGCTGCTGTTTACCAGCAGTGGGAGCATTAGGAATGAGAGGTTCCTCACTTGCAGGCCACTCTGGTGCAATCCACCACTTTCGTCCACTGCTGCTGATTGTTGGAAACTTCAATGTAGTAACTATAGGATCGCTCATCACAGTCCCAGAGGAGCAGCCTGGATTAACACAGGGAAACATAATCAGTAAAGTTAGATTTACAACACACAGAATGAAACGTGAGCTCAAAGCCTGAAAGGCAGATTTTACTCTACATTAACATCACTCACTTTACAATTTACACCACTGACATTAAAATGAGGCATGAGAACATGAGGAATGAGTGAAAAATACCCAGTTTCATGAATCATTTGTATTTCCTCAAAATCTTAAAAAAAAACTTGACCTGATTACTTTCAGTTCCAAACAGAAAAGCATTGTTTACTCCTACCGTAGGAACAGTAGAATAAAGTGTGTCTCTGACAGTGGAGCCGTTTAACACGGTGGTGGAACCTGACACAGTACCCGACCCATTACAGACCTTAAGGATCCGATGGAGTAGGGCTGGGCCAGCTGGATGACGATGGCTCCGGAGCCCAGCTGATGACACGTGTAGCCTGAGTCCCAGTCATAGTTCTGAGTGTCGCCGTTCAGCAGAGCGTTTCTGCTGCGGCTCACTCCCTCGATCACACTGGCACAGGCTGCGATGGTGGCAACGTTCTCACTGGGAACTGGGAACAGTGGGAGCAGATCAGAGGCAGGATGTGACATTTGAGTCCAGTGATTTCACAGAGGAACGTTAAGGTCCTAACGCATGAAAGCTAATAATATAAAGCAAGTTTTCAGCCACAAACTTACCCACAAGGCCGTTCTCCAGCGTATATGGACGGTTGGTGAACATGCATTCAAAAGCTACGAGGTGAAACACCTTGTTGACCGTGTTGTGTGTTCCAACGATGCGAACATATCTGTAGACACACACACACACACACACACACACAAAACATCAGAAAAACATCCAAAATTTGAAGACAACAACAACAACAAAAAAATCTGGAAACTAAAATAAATTACAGAGACATTTTGGTACACAGAATGAGCAAAATTTGTTAAATTTCTATGCTAGTTGAGAGGAAGTAAACCGCTTTAAGTTTCTAAAGAATTTATTTTGAGTGGGATAAACAGCTGTCAACAAAAAATTAGACAATAGAAATTCCAAAATATTAAAATGTTCTTGTTTTGTTTTTTTATTTCTCTAAATATTTAACATTTTAACACATTTACTCTCAACTTAATCAAGATACATCTCAAAATAAAATGAGATTATTTGCATATTTTTCAATGTAGAAATATGAACACAATGAACAAAATCATGTTTAACAGAGATCTTTAACAACTCTGCATCACTTTGGAAAGTTTTCAAACAAGAAGAGAAAAGTTTAGACGTCCAAATGCCAAAATATAGTCATTGCAAAACAAAAGCACATTTATTGTTAAATGTGCTTTAACAATAAAGCACATTGTTAAAGCACAATGTGTTTTAACACAATGTGCTTTAACACAATGTGTTAAAACACAATGCTTTAACACATTGCTCTGTTATGAACTTAGAAGTCTGAGGTATATTTAGTTTGTAAAAAAAACAAAAAATTTTTGTTTTATCTTTGTGTAATAAATAATGAGATCATACCACAATGATCTCATCATTTGCGCATGAACATAAAGTCAAACATTTATACATGAACTCTCTTATGCATCCAGTCGTAATGAAGTCCAACTGTTTTTATGGGCTAAAGTTTCATAACGCATGTAAACATATCTTTCTAAAGACCTGTTGAAGAGCAGCAGCAGCAGGAACCAGGACTACTTTTATTTCTAGTTTCATGCTCGCGGCGTCAAAACCACTCAAAGGCATTTAACCTCACTTAAGAAAAAAAAATCATTTAAGAAAAAAAATCACATTTAAATATTTTACACTGCAAAAATGACAAAGCTGAGAGTCTAAACACAAAGTTAAAAGTATTGTACTTCAGCTTTATGTCTTTACAGCAGGTCAGAGGGCGCTGCTTAAAATATATTCAAAGTAACAATCAGGAAATGTAACATCCAAATTACAGTAGCATGCTGCTACTATTTGTATCAGCATGCATTTAAAGGCTGTGAATGAGTCATCTAATCATGTTTGTTTGCATCCATCACAACTGAAGCTAGTTCCTGGTGACGTTAGTAACAGCTGTCCAGTTCCCACGGCGACTCCCAGTTAAACAACATTATGAAATAACGAATTAACAGGTTAGAAATAACATAAAACCAGATAAGTAAAGATTAAACTTAATTACAATTACAACAAAAATGTAAGTCAAGCCTAAATTGATTGTTTTTGTTACTTTACTATAATATATGTGCTATATAAATCCATTCAGAGTTATACCTCACATTTCTTCAGATTTTTAACTCATTATCTTACAAGACTATCTCTACGGCTTCCACTTGGTGAAAGTGAAATCATCTTAAGGGAGAATCAAATCACTGAGCAGGAATATCTGGAAATATTCACAAGTTATATTCAACAGAAATGAAATAAAACAGATCTGAATGGTATTTTAACCTAAACGTTTGAGTTGAGGTTTAACCACAGTGAGCGAAACTGAACCAGGGGAAAATAAAAGTTTAGTTTACCTGCAAACTCGTGGAGTGAAGTACAGGTTCTGCCACGATCTGCAGAGGTACTTGGAGTGGTCGATGACCCGCACCCAGTCCAGCTCATCCATGGAAACCTCGATGTAGTACGAGTACGACCTGAAACAATATCATATCCTACTAGTTAGATTTACTGGAGACTGGTTTAAATGCCTTTAGATCGAAGATATAATCAGCTAGACCAGTCAGTGCCTTCAACTCAACAGATGTTCTAGATAAACTACATCATGTAACATTTCTAAAAGCAACAGTTATTAGCCAGAGTTTAATTTCTTTTGGTGATGCAGGCCGTCTCACCGGCTGTCTCTATCCCACAGCAGCAGCCGGATGTGGTTGATGATGGACGGCTGGCCCAGTTTGACCTGGATGCCGGAGCGACCGTCCTCCTCGATGGGGTGTCTGGAGAACCCGTGGTCCAGGTCGTAGTTCTGGGTGTCTCCGTCCAGCAGAGCAGACTTCAGCTCTCCTTTGACCACCTGCGCTCCATGCTTCATGGTGGCGATGTTCTCCTCTGGGACTGGGATCAGACACAGAGACAGTGATGTAGAAACGCTGAAGCCGCTCTGCGGGTCCGGACAGAGCAGAACTCACTGAGCATTCCCCGGTAGTTCAGGTCCATGTTGCGGCTCTCTGAGCGGCTCTTTATGGCGTCCAGCAAGTCGTCGGGGCTCACCAGGCCGGACGGCCGCACAACGTTCAGCATCTCTGTCAGAGTCATGAGCGGCAGCCGTACCGCTGACATCACTTCCTGTGTATCCATCCCGTCCTCGTGCTGCTGGCACCACCGACACAGAGCCTGGAAGATCTCCTTCTCACTGGCAGCAAAGGAGTCCCGACAGACCACAGTCAGCAGCGCCACCTGGAGGAAGATATTCAAATAAAGCATGGGTAGAATTTAAAAAGCCAACATTGAAGAGCTGAAACAATTAATAGGATGGATCAATGATTGAAATAATCATCAACTAATTTAGGAATTGATTAAGGCCTTTTGCTGAAAGAACAACACAGTCCGAGCAGTAGTAAGCCAAAACTGTAGAAAAAATATACTCAATTTGTATTTAACATTAAACAGCTTCTATGTATCCTACCCAGCATTCAAAGGGCTGAACTTTTTACATTAGTAATTTTTTTTAGTTGAAGATGCACAAAGAGCAATCAGAGCATTAGAGATAAAATACAAACAAAAATGTTAAATATGTCTAGACAGCTTGTATGGATGTTTTCTCTGGACTGCAGCAGTGAGTAATGAGCTCCATCATGTTACCTTGGAAAGCGACAGAAAGCCGTCAGAGTTGAGAACCTCTGGAGCGTGTCTGTCCATGTACGCGCAGCAGGCCTCATTGAGCACGCTCAGACAGTACAGGCTGGCCACGTCGAACACCAGGCACACATTGTTGATGTGCAGGATGGTGCGCAGGAACTCGCAGGTGGAGTCCTCCAGCGGCTGCAGGCCGTAGCGGTGAGCCAAACCCAGGAAGTCCAGAAGTACCTCTTCCCGGGCAGAACTGAGGCTGGCCCGGCCCGTGTACAGGTAGTTCAGCAGCATGGAGAACGCTTCAGCCCGGGTCTCCTCCAGACGAACCTCAGCCTGGGGCTGGGACTCCTTCATCCCACCGTACAACAAGGCCCTGAAGCAGGCACAGAGATCAGAGTGATAACTATATACAGTATTTAATCAGAGGGGTGTAACTAATAGATGTATGTTTGGACTTCAGACTACAGACTCACAGGGAAATCAATTCTTAAAATCAGAAGGAAGAACACTGAGAAGAGTAGCATTGTGTCATGTGATCACCGTATCTTAAGATGATTATTTCTGTCCAAAAGTCCAATATAATGAGTTTAATCTTCAGGAATACACAGATTACATTTGATAAACTGCAACTATATTTACAAAATTTACGTGTGAAATTAAAACTGGAACCAGATGTCACTTGTTTTCTAAATGATCTAGCTGCACACCAACTGCTGTGAAAAGTAAGTATTCATATAATGGATGTAGGACTGTACTTCTCATGGTGGCAGCATGTTGGGACTTGATAAGGTACATTAATAAATTAGGTTGGTTCCAATATTTTTTTGACAATTATTCCCTCTGATTTTGGATACTGTGCAGCCGGAAGGATTTTAGCTTTTGCTTTTTCTTTTACTTTAAACCAGTTGTGAAGCACAACCATGACAACAAGGAATTGTTTTTTTTTTTTTTATAACTTTCATCCATCATGATGGATAATGGGGTCATATCCCTGACCCCAACGTCTCTCTGAGCTGACAGATTTAGAATTAAATTTGAATCCATTTAACTTAAATTGATGGATAATGACATGTCAGCAACAATGTGTGTTATGGCAAGAAGGGACAATAAACAACACTGATTATTTCAAAACGAATATATTTAGTTTTTATAGAAAACTACTAGTTCATATATGACTAAGTATTTTAGAAGTTTAAATAAAGCCTATCAATTGCAGAGATCCCTTAGACCACAGAAAAACAGCAGGACCGATGAACCCGAACTGGTACCTGAAGTAGTGGCATCGAGCCGCCAGGATGACCCGGTGCGCCGGGAACCTCTTCCCCTCCACAACGAAGGTGACGTCGCTGTACTCCTCTCCCAGCACTAGCACTCCGAGCTGCTCCGACAGCAGGTGGATGTGGTCGATCTCTGACACGGAGGCCGGAGGACGCAGATGATGACTGTTGCTCATGGTCTAAGGTTTCCCCAGACACATCTAACGCACAGAGCAGACGTGCAAACAAACCCAGTGACTGAAACCTGAAGCAGACTGGACGCTTTCTGGAACCTCCCACCGTTAGCATGCTACATGCTAACGCTGAACTCGGCGGCTCAGCAAGAAATATGCGACTAAACAACACATTTTTATCTGACACTGCATACATGTTAACAAGCGTAAAGAATAAACACAATAAGGGGTTCATAGACTACACCGTTTTGTAGCTGCTAACAAACGGCTAACTGACCACCAGGATCGTTTGTTAACGTCATTCTGCGTTTAAAACTTACCGAACTACTAACAGCCACTTCCGGTTGTGTTTTCAGCTGTTTTGATAAATAAAGACGGAGTTAATTGTTTGCGATTTGAAAGAAAATAAAACCCAGCAACAAATTCAAGGTTCGGCCGACATCGCAACACTGGAAATTGATACTGTTACCACGGAGGAAAACTTCCGGTTCCTGCCCCAGTTTGAACATAAACCGCAGCGCCCCCTCCTGGACTGGAGGACGTTTTACACATTAAATCTGAAAAGGAGACAACAGGAGCCTGACCCCTGCTTGATTTATATTTTCTCATCCTTTTTTAAAATTAAGTTAAAAATTAATTTCTATGACAGCAGATTATATCTTGTATAAAACTTTTCTTCATTGCATTTTATGGTTTATCTTTTGTACATTCTCTAGTCATACAAATTAGTCAACAGAATTTATTGTCTTCTTTATTAAACATACACACAAAATAAAAATGGAGAGCTTAATTTTCTTTTTTAATTTTATGGACAAAAGCAGTATCTAATGTAAATCCCAAGGCATTACTACAAACCCCTTCACATACAGTATAAACTTTATTCACATTTCACCAGCAGGTGGCATCACACAAACACGATGTAAGAATTGAGCTTTATTATCTGGAAACTTGTAATTATTCTAGCAGAAAATAAAAGGACTTTTCTAAAAATCATAACTATCATCAGTCCCATATAAGGATCATCAATAAATGATTAAATAATTCCAAATGAGTTCCTGTGAAAACTTTAGCTTTCAAAACGTCTGTTTGTTGTTCTCACACATCTACTTCTCTTAGTTTGTGATTTCTTTTAAGAAATATGGCCACAAGAAAACAAAACTTGAGGGTTGGAGAGCTGTCCTCCTTTTTTGTCCAGCTTCAAAATCTCCTGCTGAAGACGGCTGCTATGACTTCCACAACGGGAAGTCGGGAAGCTATGAGTTCCACATCTCAGTTACTCTGCTGGACGGAGTCATTTATAATATTAAAATACTAATTATATCACATCCATTTCTTCAGTCTCAGATAAAAATGAAAAAATTAAATATCAAACACTGAACCTGAAAAATAAAAATCCTGGTTTTCAGTTGAAAATTGGAATTTAAAACAAAAAACAAACGTTGCAAAGCTCGGTTAATAAGTTATAGTAATTAACCATAGCACAGCTAAACAAGTGCAATACACATTATTTTCATTCTTTTATGCAGTTATCTATATTAATAATGAGGCATTTCCCTTTTTTTCAACAATGCACACCTGTAACAGCAAATCTAACATTTAGCTCCTTCCTGGGACCTCAAACTGTTAGTCTGGCTATTTGATGGAAGCATAAAGACTGCTGGGATCTACAGCGGGAGATTTCACCATGCTGTATGTCACAGTTTCACCTTTATCATCACCTTTAGCCTGCAGAAACAGAAAAGAAGCAGCAGCTCTGGTCAGACATATGCATACACCATCATGTTTACATTGGCAGTGAATTTCTAATCTAAAACAAGATCTACAATAACTTTGAATAACACTGGATAAAAAGTATACAATCATTTAAAATATATACAGACTCTGTGGATACAAGTTAGAATGAAGTATATAGACAGGTTACCCTGCTGCTGTTGGACTTCTTGGTGTTGCTGATGGAGGCGTAGCAGACTCCATTTTCTGGATCAACCTGCAGAGAGTGAGAACCGCTCAGTAATAAGTGATGCATGCAGACACACAACTTCTTCAAAACGGTGCGGCTTATGTCTCAACCTCTCTTTTCACTTCTCGTTTCACATTTTCCTTTTTCTGTTGCACAGCAGCTCACAGAAACTTCAGCTTTATTTTTAAGCAATTTTCTAAAACGAGCAGCATAAACACACATTTTAGGGAACTAGAGAAATTATTATTTACCTGTTGCTGAGTTTCAGATGCAGATTGAGTCTCTGCAGGTCTAAGAGTTACACCCTGTATGAATATACAGTCAGATTAATCTGGGTCAGTTATTAATTCATGCAGAAGTCATATATATCCTGATGTAAGGTTGCTGCTTTAATTCAGTGCACACATTTGGATAAACAAAATAATAATCAGCTTAATACTTGTTTATCTGCTACAAACTTCCTATAATTGCCTCTTTCTTTACATTTTGTAAAGTAAAACACATTTAAAACAAGAACATTTTTTAAACTCACGTCATTGGAAATTTGTTTAGCTTTGTGGCCTAAAAAATGAAAAAGATTTCAGATTAGCCCCTTAAGTTTCTTCAGAAGTTAAATTCTGTTTAACTGAATGTCTTGGACTTAAAAAAAATCACCTGTAGCTCTCTTTAACAGGATGAACAGAGTTGTTATCAAGGCCACTAGAAGCAGAGGTAGAGTGATGTACAACCACAGAAAACCTTGAAAGGAAAAGTGAAATGTCAATAAAAAGTATTTAAAGAATCATTTTTAAAGTTAATTTGTGATTGAAAGCAACACTAAATGTGAACAAGTAAAACTTACCTTGTTTCACATCTGGAGCATGTGTTGGAGTGTTTTTACTTGTCATTCTGTTGACTGATGTTTCATCTAGTTTAGTTGTAACTGCTGATGTGGTTGTTGTTTTGTCTTTCTCTAAAAATGGAGCATAAGTCAACAATACTTCTTAGAAAAAAATGCTTTATGTGATTAATATATATTAACAAGAGACTTTTAACTGTCATAATTTCTCACCTGATGGACGAGAGCTGAAGGTAAAAACCTGAACTTTATTTTCTGTCTTTACTTCACATTTGAAGGTGTTAAACCTTGACTGGTAAATGTAATCAGACGTCTGGAAGGTGACAGCAGCAGAGCAGGAAGATGATGATTCTGTTATTTCATTGTTGCCTTTGTCTATATAGTTACCCTGAAACAACCACTTCACTGAGTGTTTACATGGTTCATCTGTCTCCACAGAGCAGGTTAATGTCATCATGTTCTGGTTCTCATGTTCTCTCACTGAGGAGGATTTGAAAGAGGAAATCAGAGTAACTTTGGTTACTTCAGTTTATGAAATCATTATGATTCTGCTGTCAGCAGGTTGTTGTTACTAAAAGCTGAAGATGAAAATATTGTATAATACTCACAGTGAACGAGAGAAAGATGAACCAGAGCATCTTGACCTATCTGACTTCCTCCTCGTTCAGGATATTGTCTGCAGACGTATCGACCAACATCCTCAGCTGTGACTTTCTTTACAACCAGAGAACAGTTTGGAGAAACACTCAGTCTGTCTGATCT
>CAEFZY010036336.1:0-20741 GCA_903066815.1 Brachyrhaphis roseni
TCTATCTATCTATCTATCTATCTATCTATCTATCTATCTATCTATCTATCTATCTATCTATCTATCTATCTATCTATATAAAATTATGCATATATGCATGTATAGCAAAGTTACACACAATGTAATTTGTAAAATGGTACTACGTGTTTGGAAAGTACATAATGTTGCCCTTTTAATATTGAAAAATTATCTACTTAAAACCAACCCCTATGTTTTAGTTACTTGTAAGTGAGTTTTGTCTTATTGATTTTGTGTTTTTGCAGTGTATGTCAATACTTGAAGCAGTAGCGGTTTCAAAGTTGCCATAGTTACGCTTCATACTGTTCCTACCATTGCAAGTCAATTTAAAGAGACAACCAGACAGGTGCATTGCTGTCCTTCCCCCACATGTTGCTGATCACTGCTGGTCAGTGACTTCTAATTACACTTGGCTGTTTACTGGAAACACATCGGGTCAAATTAATTACACATTGACTAGTCAAGTTCCCTTCAGCCCAAACTTTGTAAAGTTTGATTGTTGCTCTGGCCGGCTGGGTCTGACAGTGCCTTCCGGAGCAATAAACTGGGTTATGTGTTGTGACCCATTCCTTATCAAACCCATGCTACGCGCAGCCCCATGTCTCCATAGCAGACGTGCAACAGCTCCTCTTATTGCCTGTTTATTAACTGCCCTCACTATCACACACCTTGTGATTATTATGGACTCGATTACATCTCAGTATCTGAGTCGTATCGCTGAACGCTCCGTTTTAATAGGCGCGTGGTGCATTTACATGTGATGCACCTCATACTGTCCGCCTGTCCTTAAAGACTGTCTCTGGAATAAAGACTCATTATTGCTCAACACACCAATAATAGATAAAGCAGGTTGGCATTTATCAGGCTGAGGAGGGATATGGTTATGTCATGTTTCCTCACACCCAGTTATTAGTCTGTTCCCAGAGTATAGAAACCATCTTATCTTTGTGAAGATTATCTAGTTGATTACTTTTACCCACAATGAATTGTTATTAATTACTGTGCCAAATATCATAACCACTTACACTGCAAAAACACAAAATTTTACCAAGTGTTTTTGGTCTAGTGCATATACCTTAGTACAGCTGAAATAAGTCAAAACTAACTTACAAGTTACCTGTCAGCAAGATATAGGAGTCAGTAATTCCTTAATATTGATGACAAAGTGGCAGTTTCATTTCACTATAACTAAACATTGTTTCCCATATTAGAAGTGAAATAATCTGCCAGTGGAATATTAAAGAATAATTGACTATGTCTTGTTGAAATGTTACTTGTAAGTTACTTTTAACTTTTTTCAAGTGAACTAAGATATTTGCACTAGAAACTACACCAAAAATACTTAGTAAGATTTAGTGTTTTTGCAGTGTAGTAGCAGTTAGAAGTATACATCCACTCATTTTGGACATGATTTTCAAGATCATTTAAATGTATCATGAAATTTATTATGGGAATTTAGATTAAAAAAAATGGCCCTTACAACACAGCAGCTTTATTGAATTTTATAAACAATAACTGGTTAATAAGTCTGGCTTCTTTCTTACTTAACATTTGACCGTTCTTCTGTACAGAACTGTTAAAATTAAATTTAAATGGCTGTTAAGTACAGTCCACAAAATTTTAATTCCAGATGTTTTAGAAGCTTATTCTTTTCCTGTTTGATATTTTGCTGTTATCTAAAATAATAATAATAATAATAATAATAATAATAATAATAATAATAATAATAATAATAATAATAATAATAATAAGTGTTCACGTTTCAACCATCATGTTATTGATTTGAGCCAAAGTTCAACAATTTGGAGGAAGTCCTGTGTTGTGCAACAAATAGGTTTGGTTTGACTATGAATAGCTATTAATAATTAATAAATGCCCAAGACAATTATTAACAAAGTTAATAAATGAGATCAAAATCACCAAGTCGAGACGCCGCCTTATTATCAGGAATTAATAATCAAACAGTTTCAGTTCTTGTTTCATTGACAGCCTGCTGCTTTGGTGTTAAGGAACTACAGACAGCAATAAACACAAACCACTGCTCTCTGAAACGTTACTTGTTAGTTAGTTTTGTCTTATTTGAATTGAGATCAGCTCTTTGCTGTAGAAACTAGACCAAAATTACTTGGTTAGAATTGGTGCTTTTGCAGTGTTAAGAAATAAGAAAGAAGGAAATGATGTAAACGATCAACAATAACTACAACAATTTTCATAAATTCATACATTAGAGAATAACGTAGCTAAGCATTATTAACTCTTTTAATGTAAAAAGTTTTACAAGGTTTTAGATGTGACAACTTGAGATCTGCTGGTCTGTTGGATTTCCAATTGTGAAAAAATAATTGCTGAGCATATCGTGATTAAAAAAACAGGCAGAGTCATTCTGCCCTTTGACCTGGAGGCTTTCAGCATCCAAACAGT
Source organism: Brachyrhaphis roseni (assembly GCA_903066815.1). NCBI lineage: Eukaryota > Metazoa > Chordata > Actinopteri > Cyprinodontiformes > Poeciliidae > Brachyrhaphis > Brachyrhaphis roseni. The sequence continues at coordinate 2,440 of CAEFZY010036336.1, forward strand.
GGATGTGCAGCCGGTCTGTGTCCCAATTGAATTTATTTAATTTAAACAAAGGTGGTAGAACTCAGACTGTGATCTGATCAACATGTTGTTTAGATGTGTCTCTCAAAAGCTAAGAACAGCTGCTGAACAGTGAAGCAAGAAGGTGTCTGTTAGTTTGGTTAGTTACCACTAGTTAGTCAAGTCTAGATAGAATGGCTGAAACAATTTTTTACAAAAAAGTCTTTGTCAGGGCTTCAAGTTATAAATGTGGTATTGGTTCATTCGTTATCAGCTATAAAGTACTAATTATAATCATTTTAATTTATTATCGAATAAATATAATATCTGGAAACAACGTGGTAGCAGCTAATGAATAAGTCCAGGTAGACAATAAAGCCATGTGTCTGTAGTTAAATGCCACTACAGAATTTCCTGTGACATTTTTTGTAACGTTCACACATTGAACCGTTTAATTTCTGATTAGGAAGTCGTTTAAATTTTTTATGTTTCCTGTTTTTCTCTTATTTTCTGGTAACTGATTCACAGACAACCAAACCTCTTCACATGTAACCAGCTGAGACAAAACAAAGTTCACTAAAAATACGAATCAAAAGCGCAAAACACAAGTCTCACAAAGTATTTATTTATTTTTGAATAATTTCTTGTGCAAATATTCTAATACACTTGAAATAAGACAAAACTAACTTACAAGTAACTTTTCAGTAACATATAAGCCAATTATTCCTTAATGCTGGTAAGAAGTATTAGTTCTTTTGACACATTGGGAAAAAAGTAAATAAAATCAATGAAATAATCTGCCAATGGGATAAGTATTTTTGATCAGTATTAAGGAATTATTTACTCAAAGCAAACTTCTATATCTTGTTGAAAAGTTACTGTTAAGTTAGTTTTGTCTTATTTCAACTGTACTAAGATATCTGCACTAGAAACTAGACCACAGTAATTGGTAAGATTCAGTGTTTTTGCAGTGACTGATTGATATTTATCAGCTGTAAAACCTGGAAATTCACTGATTTATATCTGACACTAATGAACTCTTCTCACTCTAAACTTTAAAAATCCCTGTTGGCCAAAGAGCCAATTTCTTTCTAATTCTCATAAATCACTGAATATGTTTTGACTAAAAGTAGTTCTGGTTTATTCCCCACAGATTCTCTCCTACAGTTTCAGTTTGCAAGTGAACATCTGAGCTAAAATAATGTCTGAATAACAGAATGAATTTGAAAATACATCAAAATACCAGTAACGTAAAAAGGTTCCTCAGGTCTCGAGAAAGTGTTCTTGAACATTTTTGATGCGTTGCGTGGTGTAGATTGACACCAGAGTGGAAGTAAAAACAAACAAATGTGCCTACATCTGGACAAATCAACCTCCCAGCGTCCAGAGCTGTCAGATCGATCAAAAATACATCCTGAAAATCTGTAACTAATCTGTCCTCACCGCAACTCAACTAAAATCTCTGCAAAGCAGCAAGCAGCCCTTCCACCTTCAGCTGTAGATCATACTGCCACCTGCTGGACTCAATAAACTGCCTAATGTAAACAGAAAGGAAACAATGCACAAAAGCCTTTGTTTGGTCAGAGCTACAGACTGGGGGAGGAGGCATCACCTCACTGGGAGGACTGGGGAGAGTGTGTGTGTGTGTGGGTGAGTGTGTGTCGGAGAGCAGAGCAAATGATCTAAGAGACAATTTTAGTCATCACTATGTTAAAAACTAAAAGTCTGTGTGGAATAACAAAAACCTTCAGATGTAACTAAGAGCGAAGGACTCAACGATGGGTTTAAGGTCCGCCTCGTAAATTCCTAAATCAGAACAAGTATCAGTCTTTGACTGACTTCCTGCACTTAAAAGACTAAATACAAAAATGAAAACGATGGAAAGTCATTTTACCAAATGAAACACATTCTGTTTTCTGGCTAATAATAATAATAATCATAAAAATAAAAATGCACAACAAAACAAATATCAGGCTCAAATCTGTCTATTTGTAGTGCACCTAAAAATACCCAGATCTTTTTTTAGGTCTTATTGTAACATAATTATCTGTACATTGTGTTACATGTAATGAGGAAATGGAGGATCTAATGATATGTTGCGAACATGCCGGTGGTGGCAGCTTCATGCTGTGGGGAACCTTTTCCTTGGCATCTACAGAAGATGGATCAGAGTGGATGGAAAAACGAAAGAAAACTTTTCAGATGCTGCAAAAGATTCAATAAATAGATCCATCGTCCAGCAGATCCCCCCAAAATGAACTTCATATGTTAAAAAGGCCTAGTCAAAGTCCAGAGCTAAGTCCAATCATCAATCTGTGATGAGGGTTGAACATTTTTGTGCCTAGCAGATGTTCTCCATCCAAACTGAAAGAGGAAAGAATAAATCCAGTCTGTAGACGTTTAAACCTGGTGGAGATCCATCTGGGCTGGATGCAAACATCTCTAAAAATTTTTAAAAAGCATATATGATTCCTTCCACTTCACAACAAGGCTGCAATGTGTATCCATCACCATCATTAGCAACCTTGAGGTCACATGATAAAGATTCAAAAAGGTTGAATACTGAATGTAAGGGACATGAAGGGCGACATCCAGGACGACCTGCATCAGAATCCTTCACTGCAAAAACACTAAACCTTAACAAGTCATTTTGGTCAAGTTTTTAGTGCAAATATCTTATTACACTTGACAAAACTAAATTACATGTAACTTTCCAGCAGTAATTCCTTAATATGGATGAAAAAGTATCAGCTCCATTATTTTACTTTATAACAAAACATTTTTTCTGTGTTACAAGTGAAATAATCTGCCAGTGAACTTAGCACTTTTCCATCCATATTAAGGAATTATTGACCTAAAACAAGCTCCTATTTCTTAGTTTTTTGTTTTTTCAACTGTACTAAGATATTGGCAGTACAAACAAGACCAAAATGACTTTGTAAGATTGTGTGTTTTTGCAGTGTTCAAGTCCTGGTAATGCTGTTTAAAGTGACAACAAGGTACTTTCTGTAAAGGTTGAACCACAGCAGCATGAGAAATACCAAGAAGTCAAAGGAAAATGACAGAATTTGCAGCAGTGGTCACTGCAGAGGTTACTACAGGCCTGGGCTTCCCTTAACACAGTACAGAAATAAAATGCAGCGACTTCAGTGATGTAATGATGTCTTCAGAAGGTCCATAGACCTGTGTGTTTTCTCCTGACCTTATGACTTGGTAACATTCGCTGGCATTCAGGCAGGACATCTTATCTGTTAGATCCCCCCCCCCAACAAAAAAAACAAAACAGAAAAGAATAAAATATCAACAAAATATGCAGCTTGCTTCTGTATCTGCTGGATCAAATACCAGAAGAAGTGTAATAGAAGCAGGATGTGCGTAGAGATGAGGAAGATGCTGTCTGTGGGGGGGTGTGTTTGTGTGTGTGTGTGAGTGAGTTCCAGGGAGATGAGAAGATGTCTATGCAGCCTGGTTCTGATGGCTATCATGAACAGCTGGAGCAGGACTGGACCTGCTGCTGATACCGTCAGATTCTTTGGAGGACGATTTGAAAATACGAAGGAGAATCAGAAAGTTATATCAAGTTTGAATTTGAGCCTTTGGTTCCCCCTAACATGCTATAGTAGCTAGCTGCTCTTTATTGTAGTTACGACGTTGTTAGCAGTGGGATTTATTTGCAGAGCCTCCCCTTTTTCTCAGCGAGCCTCACGCTGTGAATTAGAGCCACCGCTGTAGTCGCATTTAAACCCTCTGCTCCCTCGCTCTGCTCGGCTCTTTGAACTTGTTTTCTCTTTTATTAAACTTTCCCGCCCGCATTTTTGGCCTCTTTGGCCTCCCACACTTTTTAATCACACCAGAGCTAATGTCTTTAATTTATTGTTCATTTGGACATTTTCCCCAGGCTCCAAGCGCCTCTAAGATCATGAGTTTGTTTACTTTTTTTGTGGTGTTTTTCAGCTTCGCTGTTGTGGAAGAATGTGTCTGTGGGGGGGTGTGTGTGTGTGTGTGTATGTGTGGAGGGACCAAAGAGGAGAATAGAGAGGAAGAGGAGTGAGAACTTGGAGAAATCTTTCTGCAAACAAAGATAGCTGAGGGCCGTGTGACTAACATGTTAGTTTCACTGTAAAACATTCGTAGCTTGTTACTTGTATGATAAAAACCCCCAACTCATTTTATATAAACAGGTTCTCATTTGCTGTTAGAAACTACAAATTTCATATGAAGTGAAACTCATTTTATCTATGTTACCTTTTTATGTAAATTCAACAGAAGCACCTTGGCTGTGAACACATGGTTTCACTTTGAGGTAAAAATTGTTTACATGATTCTATGAAAAGGCATTTATTGGATAAAATGGCAGAAATAAAACTCCTAATGTTGTCACACTCTATCAGTGTTTACTGTCAGATTTTAGCATCAGAAAGCGGTAATGGAAACAACAAAGTGCTTATTTGAATTTTGTTCCATGATATAAAATAACAAACTGTAACACAAGCTGTTTTTCTTTATTGTGGTAGAAATTACGATCTTGGTTTTCATACAAAATGTATTTTAGAACAAGAATAATGGAAGCAATTTTTTTTTTTTCTTTTCTGAGGTTTTTCAGCTCTGGTTTCTAATCGAATGTAGTTGAAGAAACATGCAAAGACTGAGGTGTAATGGCAACACTGAGTCCTCCAGGTTTAATTCCACCTTCTGCTTCATCTCAGAAATAAGTACGTCAATAAGAGTGGCTTGAGTCAGTTTTAGAAACAGTAAATCTACTTGCGACTCGATGTTTTTGATTTGTATGTCTTTATTTAGGACTTGACTCCTGGGTTAAGTGGAGAGATCTGATGCTTTGTTGAGAACTGCAAATCAGTGAGTTGGTCCCACAGCCTCTGGATATTTTTTTTATTTACAGAGTGTCAGATATTGCCGGGGAGCTTTTGTTTGAACAACAGCTGCTCATTTGGCCTGGGCATGCTGGCACCAAGCCGCCACTCAGGCCTGGCAGTGCTGCTAATGGCATTACACATATTAGACGTTTGGCTGACACTTCCCAATCAGGAGTGGACTTCTGCAGGTTCCCTGGCTCTGTTTACGTCAGGCGAGGTGCTCCACTTTACACTCGTTGGTTTATCAACTAAGTAAAATGCAATGAAGTTTGTGGATTTAGCATGACAAAATGTGGAAAGGTTGGAGAGGAATGGATCACTTTGGAGGCAAACGGAACCTGTACCAGTTACTCATCTTTGAATTCATGAAAAATACTTTTTTAGTTTTCAATATTGTCACCTTCTAAAAATAATGTCATTTTTTAGAAAGACATTATTTTTATCTAAATCCGTCTTTTGGCAATAAAAAGGTGTTTTTTTCTTCTCAAAATTGTTTTTGGCAAAAAAAAAAAAAAAAAAAGGCATCTCTTTTATACAAACAGAAAAGGCAACTTTTTTTTTTTGGGCAAAATGTGTGTTTCTAAACACACATATTTATAAATGTGCGAGTTTCCAAATCAGCCTGGTGACTCCTGGTTAAAGATGCCAAACTTGTCTGAAAGCTTAACAAGAAAACTTCTGCAAATTCGCGTTTTTATTTAAGAGTGACTGTTGTGTTTCAACAGTGGCATCTTGTGATGATGTTTGCTCTGCTGGTGGGAGCAGGGAGAGACCTGCCCCATGCCCCATGGAACTGATGGGCATGGGGCAGGATCAGGGTCGGGCTTGGAACCCGATGATAACGGCTTGCAGTTCTAATTTAAACGTAGTTAACGCTGACAAGATTTCAGAGTTGTTAACTTGGGTAGCAACATGCATGTAACATTTTCATTCATTCATTTTTTTCCCATTCATATTTCATAATGTGTATATTACTGTGGGACGACCACTGGGTGAGATGAAGGGTACAACCTGTTAATCAAAGCATAAAAACAAATTCCTTGTGTGTTTGTAACTATTTCATTTTCCTTTGATAAGTGAAGAAAATAGTTTAGGTTAAATAATCATTCCTAGATGGAGTGGATTTAACTGGACTGGCCTTTGCAGTGTTATTGTTGATTTATATTAACAAAGTGAACTGAACTGACATCCTGTCAATCAGCCTCATAATTACAAGGAGAACAAAACATTTTCTAGAAGTTTATGTCGACTTTTATTTCCTTGTAATTCCCACTAATGTCAGCTTGTGAGCGATATAACATATTGGTAAACTTAACAGGTAGGTCTTCTCGAATAAAAGTTAAAATAAATGTTAAAACTCCATGTTTGATTCATATTATAAAAAAATGACTAAAAGTGAGAGCTGTGTTGCTTTTTTCTGAGGAAAACCTGCAAAACCTTTTATCATTTTGGAATATTGTTACTTTGACGAAGCTGTTAAGCAAATATTTAATGGAAACACGGAAATTGCAAAATGATGTTTATGCAACATTACCGGAATAATTATGGAAAAATAAATGATATGGCAACATCAGTAAAATTAACTTACTCTGCTTTGAGACGGTAGCAAACTGTTTTTTACATCCTTCATCCTAATGTAGACACACTGTACAAAAAGACACACACGTCATGTTGAAACCCTAATCATGTTTGAGATATGCCACCGTTCATAGCCAGATGAGAAACAATATGGCAGTGGCCATGAAAATAGCTCAAAAATACAATCAATTTAAATGCAATTAAAATTACATGTGAATAAGTTGTAACACCATCATCGTCCTGCCACTTCCTGTTGTCTTCTTCATCTTTTCCACCAGCAGTAACATCCAGTTGTTGATCATGTGATTCGAACAAAGTGTTTCCGTTGTAGTTCAGTGAAATACACTAACAAAAGAAAACACTAAAAAAAATACACTGGATTCCTGATTCCTTGGGTTTTCTGTTGAATCCTTTCAGACTCTTTGTCTCTGACTGGAGCTCCGTTGGGGGTGTGGAGGAGGATGGAGCGAGGAGGGGAGAGTCCTGTCGCCCAGGACAGTCCCGAGCGGAGGGGCGGCAGTCCGGACCTTAGCGGGCTCCCGCCGCCAGGAAAGAAAAGCCGACTGGAGCTGAACGGGAGCCCCACTGGGCCACGAACTCGCCACAACGGAGCCCCACCGCGGCCCCTTGGAGGTAACCATAGAGCTGACAGAGAAATCTGATGGCGCAGTCTTCGCTGTAGAGATTGAAGAAACAGTGAAGATATTTGATATTAGTTATCTTCCACAAATGACATTTGCAGTGTGGTGAGAAGAACTGTCATAAGTGAATGAAATACAGTGATTTTTTTTTTTATCCTTTCCCTCTGCCAGGAGGTTTTTAGCAGCGTTGTACTCCAAACCCACAGACAGCCGCTGGCTGCGCTGCGAGCCACATGGCTTGAGTTTGGCTCCGTGTTCCACGCTGTAGTGCTATGAGAGCCTGAGCTGTTAATCTATAAGTCAGGGGGGAACTGTATAACACAGGCTTACCAAATGAAGGAGATTGCTCCATATAAACAAGATTTATACAAGTCACTCTGGGTTATCGATCCCCGCATTAACTGCGAAAGTTGTTTCCTCCTTGTGTGCAGCTGTTCATGTGAGTGCCTCCGTGTCGGTGCTTTTTATGCTTTTGCAGAAATGTCTCGATCTTTACCTGTCCTTTCACTTTATGAAGAATTGTTGCATCATGAATACTTCCTGTCCTTTTCCACTCTTTGCCAGCTCTACAGAAAAAAAAAGATAAAAAGTGAAATTGCTAGGCCAGATTAAAGTTTGTTTTCAGTGGCCTTTAGGAGGGTCATGTCCACGTTTAATCAAAATGTAGAACAATACAAAATAAGGAATTTGGCTTAGAGACACATAAATACAGTCACTGATGTGTCCAACAAACCTTCAGAATACAGCTTAGTTTTACTAGTATTCACTAAGGAACGACCAGCACTGTGTTGGCAGCATGTTCACAACCTCTCTCAGGGCTGTGATATCCCACCATCTGGCTGGAAAATGTGTCACAATATAATGATTTATTTTTTATTTTTAAGCACGGTGGCAAAACATTGAAACTGCTCCCATGTACTGAGGCATACTGTGTGTGACCTGTGACCCCTGTGTTGTCCGGGACGGTTGAGTCTTCTGTTACGTCCACAAAGGGCACAACATATTTGAGGACTCGTAGGCAAAAATGAGGATTCAAAAAGTCATTTTATTTCAAAACTCTCTTGACCTTTTCTTTTGGTTCAGTTTCTTTTGATTTCCTGTGGAGGAAAAGAGAGAATTAAATCCTCAGTTCCCCGTGTCCCTCCCAAAAAAGGAAACAAAAATCCCAAAGTATGAACAGAAAGTTGGACCTGGTGAGCCAGTAAAGGAGAACAAAATGGTACAGCAGGGGGCCAACCCTATACAGGGTCGTCAAAGCCCCTACTAGTACCAGACTAAAGAGAAAGAAGAATCTACTGCAAAGAAAGCGTCGAACACAGGACAACTGGTCCCACCAGGCCGATTGCTTACATTTCTCTGCACAAGTTCCTGGTGGAAACAATGCTAGCGCTAGTTTCATATAGCTGGTGGCTAGCCCTGTTTCTTCTCCACCCATCAGTGCTGTGCAGAGAGTGGCATTCTTTTGACTGTGACTCTCAACTCTCAACCTGCTGCTGCAGTTTGATGGGAAAACTGTTTCCTGCTGAGAAGTTTCTTGTGTGAGTCATGGTGCTAAAAATATACCTTTGTTCTGGATTCACTTGCAGATATTCATATCGGAACAGTGCATCTCTACTTTGGATGATATCATTAACATGTGCATGTCGTCTTATGTTTTTTTTTTCTTATTTTTTTGGTCTGTTTCCTTTCTGGTTATGATGTTTGTATTTTGATGCATTCACACCAATAATAGTTTATTTAATGCCAACAATGCACATTCATGATATTTATTATGATTCAAGCTGTTTGACTCAGTTTTCTACTTTTAGCACTTTCAAATGCTTCTCCATCCAGTCCAATAGTTAGACTTCGTGTTCTAATAGAAAATAAATCATGGGTTTTCAAGTGTCTGTGAGAGCATTAAAATCTAAGTTTGTCCATTGTGATACATTAAAAAAACAAAGAAATATTGTGTAATATCCTGGAGTGAGCCCCAGTATAGGAAAAGATGTGATATTTTAGTGTCTCTGTTGGCAGCTTTGTCTTTAAACGCTGGAAAAAAGGAGACAGAAGGGTTTCTTTTATAGGCGTATTATAAATCCTACAGCATGGAAATTCTGACTAAAGACCTTGGAGAGCACACATTTTGAAACGTGCAGCACAATAATGAAAATCGATCAATTTATTTTGACGTTATGCGGTCCATTTGATGTAAATATATTTTAGAATTTATGTCGGAATGTTCCTCGGACGGAGGATCTGGGCTCCCCCCCCCCCCAGCAAAACAAAAACAGTTTCTGTGGGTTTTTGAAGAGTTTGTGAAGATAATCCATCTGTGGTTAGGCCGAGTCAACAAATCGGCAGGAGGGTCAGGTCTGACCGGCGGGATGTAGCAGGAACAACGATGGCGCGCTAAACAGAAGAAGGAGACGAAGAAAAAACCGTGTGGACAGCGAGGCAGGAGAAGGACGGGGTTTCCTGCGCTCGGCAGAAGCCACGGCTTGTAATAATGACGGGTTGACTTTGAACACAGGAAACTCCATGTGTCGCCCCCGAAACCACACGGCTGCTGCGAGGACGGGGGCCAAACGCGCACACGCAGACTACGCCACGCAGCAGATACAAGCTCACACACCAGCCGTCGTACGCGGCAACACTGCGAACCTGCCAAAACACACATATCTTATTTTAATATCTCCACTCACTCATCCCTCAACATATTAGAGGGATTAGAGGTTTTTGAGGCAACGTCGCATCATCCAAACCAGATCATCCAGGCTCGAGATGCCGGAGACGACGCGCGGAGCTGGAGATGGAGAGAGACGGAGGGAGAGGAGCGCGGGACGGAGGGAGCTACTCCGTGTTGACAGTTATATTTCCCTGTTGGGGGAAATTCACTTACTTCAATTGGCACAGCCCTCCAGTGTGTAATTCACTCCATGAGAGCCTGGAGGATTGGGAGCCGAGTGATTAATGAGGAGGAAATAGAAATATCGGAATTGACTGATTAAAACAATGGAGGAGATGGATCGGGGTCTGTGTGCGTGCGTGCGTGTGTGTGGACTTGAACCGTTTACCATTTACTTGAGAGAACCGTGAGTGTGTGTGGTTTTGTTTGGCCATACGGTGAAACACCAGCGCCTGTATTATTAGAGCTGGGAAGCTGCCTAAAGCTCCCAGTCCATCATTTCTTCAGGGGACTTTAAATAATGGCCGGTTGACAGATGGCCCAAAACCAAAAGCCTTTCAGAAAAAAAGCTCCAGATTGGAGCAGAGGCATTAGTGTGAGAGCAGATAGCCGAGAGGAGGAATTTTTGGAATTGGGCTCTTACTGAAGACCAGGTTTCTCCACTGTTATTGACCTTGTTGCCAATGGTAATCGATCCCCTTCACTTTGTGTCTTAAGATACAAAACATCAATGTGGTAGACCAACAGTAGCTGTGTTCTCATTACAAAAGTGCACAAAACTTTCTCCATATTCCACCAATGTCGAAAAATGTCTTTTTTTGCAATTGCTGTGTCTCTGTGAAGTAACAAACACAATTAAAACCCCACATGAATAAACTTATTCAGGCAATAAATCTTTCAAAAATATGTCGCCCCATCAACCTTTAACTACTTCCTGTTTTCTTCTTCCTGGTTTGCACTGGTGGCAACTTCTGGTTGTTGATCATGTGACTGGGATGATGGGAAAAAAGTCTTTCAGTTGCAGTTTTGCAAAATAAATCAGTTTTGATTTGACCAAAAATCCACCTGATCCCAGTGTCAATTTTTATTTTTTCTTCGAGAAAAGAGTTTTTCGAATTGTCTCCATCAAGCAAATTTATTTTCGAAATGCCAAATTGCACAATTATGTTGTCAGTGGAAACACATCTACAGAAGAGGTTCTGTTTGCGCTGTGCAACAATAACCTAAGAAACGCAAATACAAATCACAGATGAATGTTTTTCACACGATAAATCATTTAAGAAAAACCATCATTTTCTTACCACTTCTTTTCTTCATCATCTTTTCTGCCAGCATCAGCATCCAGTTGTTGATCACATGACTCAGGTGGTGCAAAAAAAGAAGTGTTTCCATTCAGTTTTACTAAATAGCTACACTAATTTCCTAAAACAACCTCATTTTAGCAGCAAAGCTTTTTATCAAAAAACCTTTTCTTAACCCCACCAGGGGGCTTTTTTGTGGGCTCTAGTGTCCCTTATTTGACAGTAGGCTGACAGGAAGGAGGGGAAGACATGCGGCAAATATCATCGGGTCCGGGAGTCGAACTCGCGACGGCCGCGTCGAGGACTGAGGGCCTTGACGCGGGTTGCGCTAACCCCTATGCCACCACGGCACGCCTCCCTTTTCTTTTTTTTTAATCGCTGTGTTTCCATTAAGGAAATTTATTTTTGTACTTCCAATTTGTGCAACTCTGTGGTCCATGGAAATGCAGCTAATTAGAACCTGTTAGCTAACATGCAAAGCGCAACGTGTGGCGGCGAGGACCAATCTGAGGACGCCCAGTAACTGCAGTCGATTCCTCACGGAGAAAGGCAACAATTAAGCTGTTAGACATTCTGTTTAAAGTTTACAACAAGCCGTGTTGGGGACAGCAGACGTGTGGACTGAGCCGCTTTGGTTAAATGAGACCAACGTTGTGCTCTTTGCCATGTTCTGGATGGAAGAAAGTTTTAGCGTGTCAGTAGCCTAGGCTGAACCCTGTGTTGTGCACCGAGAAGTGAGAGTGACTCAGACTGGAAGGGCATTAAGTTGTCAGTATTTCATTCGCTCCAGTTCCAGTAAACCTTTGCGAGGCACCCGGGTGTCTGAACAGTCTGATTTGGACTTGATGTGGTCCACCTGGAGGCCAGTGACTGTTAGGTAAAATATGTGACCTGCATGGAGAGCATTAGAGGCATCGTAACGGTTATTAATGCCCTAATGAGGGCAGCTGCTGTTATTACAGTGACTGTTTTGTGTATTGGCTTTGCATATCTGTAAGAGGAGTCATTCCTATGAATGCCTATCTAATATTCCGTTAAGCAGCTTCGACGGTGCTTTCTAAAACTGCTCTGTATTATTTATCTGACGTTACTGCTTGACTAAAGCGGGTCTAAGGTGTTCCAATACCTTACAAGTGAAACCAAGAAAAAAAAAAATAATCAAGTGATCTCAGGCTTCACCGACACCAGATGCGCTCCACATGTTTCTCATCTGAGGAGACCAATTTGTGCCGGGATGATTGTCAATTAATGCCAGGCTCTTAGAGAGAAGTCCTCGTTGTTCTCTTTAACTCATTGTCGTCCCTCCACAGGTCTGATGATTCCCGTTTTCTGCGTGGTGGAGCAGTCGGACGCGGGGCTTCAGAGCGACGGGTGTGAAGGAAGGGAGGAGCACGCCGAGTTTGTGCTGGTCAGGAAGGACATCCTCTTCTCCCAGCTGGTGGAGACGGCCCTGCTGGCGCTGGGCTACTCCCACAGCTCAGCCGCGCAGGCCCACGGTCAGTCACACACACATCCCCATCAGCTTTGTAATCGCAAAATAAGTTTTTCTGAGCTTATGCCGTTTGGAACAGTTCATACAAGACATTTACATACACGGTATAAAAAAAGGATATTTCCCTTTGTCACTGCCTGACTTTATTCCAGGCACAGTTGGTCGGGTCTTATGTCAATTTAAAGTTGCTATATCTTAGGTCCAAATTCCCGATTCTTAAAGATGCTGCATTCATCTATGCAAAAACTAAAGGAGAAGCCCTGGTGAAGATGGGAATGAAAGCTGGTGAGGAAGCGTCTGCAACTGTGTTTCCATTGACCATATAATTGCTCAGTTTGACATTTTGAAAATAAATTTGCTTAATAGAAACACGGTAATCTCGCCTTTTAATAAGAAATTTTGATGCTAAGATGAGGTGAGGTTTTGTGGCCATATTGAAATTGGTTTATTTTGAAAAACTGCAATGGGAACGCTTGGCATCACAGGGCAGCTGATGTTACCACTGGCACAAACCATGAAGAAGAAGATGACAGGAAGTGCATCGGAGGATGATACAGGCATGTTTTTAGTAACTTATCACTCATCCATGTCTGATTTTAATTGGGTTTCTTATTTCATTGAAACATCCCAATTGCTAAATTATTTTCTTGCGACATCAATTTGATTATTTAATTGATTTTCTTTTTCGACATTAATGGAAAATTGTCAAAAATATTGAGCACATCTGCAATGGAAACAGCTGCTGCTACTGGTTACTAGTGGTGTCCATATATAGGCTAAAAGGTCATTCAGAAGGCAGAAGCCAGTATTATAAATTAACATAAAATGATGAATTACTGTTTACAAATACTCTAAGTAAAAAAAGCCTTCATTTTTGGACTAAACTGTGAAGTGTGGTGGCAGCAGCATCATTGTGTGTGAGTGTTTGACTGCAGGAGGGACTGGTGCACTTCACAAAATATAGACATCAGGAAGACAGAAAATATTGATTTTAAAACACCAGCCGGACTGAATGGGAGTCTTTCAAATTACCAATGACACTAAGATTATTTATGAATCGGTTACGAAGTTGCTTACAGACAACATGTTTTGGATAGGCCATTGAACAGCTTTAACCTCATCAAATGCACTAATAACATGTAATTTTCCTGTGTTAAAAGTGAAATAATCTACCAGTCAAATCAGGACTTTTTCATCAATATTAAGGCATTATTGACTTAAAACGAGCTCCTATTTCTTTCTAAAAATTACTTTTTTGTCTCATTTCACGTGTACTAAGCTATTTGCACTAGAAACTAGACCAAAAATACTTGGTAAGGTTTTGTGTTTTTGTCGTGTAGCCTCCCGATTCCTAATGCCGCCCTGAGAAACTTCCCATCTTTGCTTTCCAGCTAGCTTAAGGTGCTTTTTAACCCATTCATCCTTGATCTAAAGCATAAGCTTACTCACCAGGAGTGTCAATAAACTCGGTAAATGCTTGTTTTTGTTCTTTTTTTCTCCTAGAATAGTAAAATGACAGAAAACTTCTGAAAGAAGCTTCTTTTAACAAGATAAAGCTGAATAGAAACTGCATTACATATTTAGCCTCTCTGTGCCCGTCTCTGTGAGAGCTACAGTAGTCACAGCTCAGCATTCAAGGCAGGACAGCGTCCCTCTCATCAACGATCTGAGGGGAGTGTGTGATGTGAAGTGGTGTGTACAGAGCAGACATAGTTATAGTGGCAACAAGGACGAGAAAGCTTAAAAAACACACCAGAGACACAGACAGAGGCTGTGAAAGTCATTAAAGAGTCAACAAAGAGCTGGACAGGAATGTCCTCGCAAGACGAAAATACACTGTGTGCGGGGTACGTGTGAGAATGTTTATGAAGCAGAGAAAAAGAAAAACTCTGTAATTTATTGTCGCACACATGGTATTCATTGCAGCAGGACAGTGTCATTTACTGCTGTCTTCTCTCAAGTATGCAGAATATTCCATCTGGAGAAGTTGCCTCACAACGTTATAAAACGGGACAGCAGAGTGATGGGGGGCAGCAGAGCTGCTGGAGCTGGCTGAGGATGCTGGGAGATCCCCATCTGTTTGAAATCTCCTAACATTGTGTGTGCGCGTGTGTGTGTTCATGTTGTCCCATCTAATTCTTGTTTCAGCGATCTGAAACAAGATCGCAGACATATTTGTATGACATATTTGTATGCAGAGATTTTGCAAACTGCAAAGAAAGTGTCTTTCAAATTACTAATTTGTGATAGCTTATCATATTTGTTTTGCTCAAGCTACATTTCTGATTAGAATGATTCTCATATCAGAATGATATCTTTTGCAAAACTAATAAATTGCCTGTAACACATTAGTCATTTTTTTTAAATGACTGCAGTATTATGTAAAATCGACTTTTTAATTTTTTTTTTTATTCGTTCATCAGAAACATTCCTGAGTGAGTGATGATTTGATTCTTTCATGTATGTTTGAGAAATCATTTAATCTCCATGACAACCATTAAGCTGTGTAAAACACCTGGGTGGACCTAGGTCCATCTTTGAGATGCAGCTCTTCCTCAGAGCTGCAGTTTCTAAACTTTCACCTCACAGAGCAGCCCTTCCCTTGACTTCCCCACTCAGCTCCTTCAGACTAGCCAGCAGCAAATAGCAAACAGCTGGTGGAACATCTGCTGAGCTCATTATAGGAGCTTCTTCTCAGTGAAATGGTAAAATGTGACTAAAGGGTTAATAGAGGAGCCATGTTGTGATGACTTCCTCAAGGCAGAGCTTCATTTAGAGCAGGAGCTCTTAAAGAGACAGAGACCCAATCTCGCTTTAAATCACAAAGTCAAATTTCTGTTAAGTCAAATTTTATATATAGAATTTTTATAACAACTGAAGATGACACTTGATAGTGCTATAAAATGGCTGTATGTTTCTGGAAAATACATATTACTTTAAATAAGTACAAAAAAACATTTTTTCAGCGTATGGCAGCATCCCTCTGTTTCAAACCAATCAGGACTGTCTAATCGAACACAGAGTTCAGAGGAACAGGTTTCTTTAACTTGTCACAGGTCTTTGTTGTTTCTGTTATAGCAGCTAATCCCTTTACTACCACTGGGTCTTTAGCTCTTATTTCTTCTCCAACCATCCTGAAACAGGCTCAGCACACACCATGTCTCTTGAAATTCACACTAAAGTGTGTGTATAACCATCATTTAGCATATTGCTCTCTAAAGACCTCAGTTATTCTTTAATCCAGATGGACAGGTCGAAAGCTGAAACTAATAAACCGGAGTTACTTTGTTGCATCCTGCATAGTTTTACTGTTATCTGCTGAAAGTCTTGCTCTCTCTCACTCTCATGCAGCCTAAATGACAATCAGACACATCTCAACATGTCTAGAATGTATAATTTTACAATACAGCTTTAAGTATAGTTTCTTGGACCATAAAGCTATCACAATGAAACTGTTGCACAAAAAAAAAGAAAAAAAAAAAGTCATATTTGTTCTGATCAAAACATCAGAACAAATATGGTTTAATATAGAATGGAAAGAATACCATTTTCAGATAGATTGAAGTTAGCAAAATTTGAAAAACTCTGTTCTAGTTTTATTATAATTTGAATTATTTACATGTTATACGATTACACTACTACTCCTTTATTGAGGGGCTTTATGTAATTTTTTGTTTAGTTCTGTTAAACAAAATACATTTTAGAAGTATAGTTTCTTACTTCTCTGCTCTTCATTTTAACCCATTATCAGAGATGACGGTTGTCAGGACAACCTGGTAGCACTTTGGCACGGGATCATAATTTTAAGTCTGCAGTCATCCAGTCTCTAAATCCTCTGATTTCTCGATGCATATCAACCAGAAGCTGTTTGCTGTGCTGAGGTTCAGCTCAGTCTTATAACTACAGATGTTAGCCAAATGCAAAACGGTTACTTTTACTCCTTAACTTGGTTAAAAAAAATAAAAAATCTTGTTCTGAGCTTTTTCTGCTGCAGGTTGTAAACTTCAGAACTGCAGTAAACAGCCACAAAACAATCACTCAGACAGCCATTACCCTTTGCTAGCGGCCAGAGCAGCCCGCTCCACAGTTAGGGGAAGGTTTACAGATGAACGCTGTTAGTCGCACTTGTAACCTCTGTGTTTTTTTCTGCCAAATGACAAGTACGACCCACATCAATGCTCAATGCCGGGCCCATCAAAGACAAGGCTGAGGGAGACTGGAGCTGCATTCACCTTAAAAAACGACCAAAGCTAGTACAAGAACCCGTCCGAACACGGGCAGCGTGAAACAGCCTCAGACAAAGCCCTCTCACACAGACCTCTCTCCCAAACATCTTCCAAATGAATACATTTTTTTTTTTTCAAACAAGCGTTTATGTTAAATGAATAATTTTTGGCTTAAATTATACATTTTTTCCCCATGCGGTTTATGACCAAAATTATACAGAGTCCTAGCTATTTTCTCCCTGTTTGAATTGTGTCCTGCATTCTTGCGTCCCAGCGGTGTATTTAAAGCACCGCGGCCTTTCTTTAATTAGCTCGGCCCAGTAATTAGCTGGAAGATATTGTTTATTTCAATTATAAGGGTTTGGAAGCTTTTATAGAGCGGATGAGAGCAGACCTGTACTTTACAGCTTCAATCAGCAAACAGTTAACGGTGCCACGTCTCACAGGTCAGGAGGGGTCAAAGGGCGCATCCAGCTGTTCGCTGGAGAGTGGAGCAGATCAGAGAAGACAGTTAGTTTGTAAATGGTCTATTAAAATTAAACTGATGCTCTCAGTCACCAGTCACCACTGGTTGGTGACAAGACCTTCTTCCTACAGCAGGTGGCTTGTCATGAAGCCACACTCTTTTAGTAGAAGGCTCCTAAAAATTTACCTGTAGTCAAAACAAGTCAAGTTTATTTGCAGCCAGGCAGTTCAGAGTGACAGAAGGTCGACTTTGTAACTGTCTTTATGTGACTCTCAGGGTTCAGGTCTGAGTCCATCTCTATGCCCAGATTCCAGGCCTCATCATTCATTTCTACCTGTAACAACCGAAAACAAACGTAACGACTTTGGTATAGAAAACCTGAAACTATTTAGGCTGAAATGCTTTGTCTTTATTTTCTAATGCTGGTGGTCAGTTTATTATGGAGCAGCACAGAGACTCACAGGACAAACAATCATGCGTGTAGAACAGACCTGGGCATCTTACGGCCGACCCCTCTTTATTATTAAAGAGGATGCAGGATAAAATGACAGAAATTAACTCTGTGCAGAATTTGACATTTTTGCTTTGCATTATACATCAGGAAGTGCTGTGTAAGAAGACAGTGTTAAAAATTAACCATGTTGTTGATGCTGTAACTAAAACAGTTAACTTTATCAGAGCGAGAGCGTTAAATCATAGACAATTTGTTGCCCTTTTGGAGGAAAATGAGAGTGAACATGGTGACAGTAGCTACCACAGCAACGTCAGGTGGCTCAGCCTGGCCAAAGTACTGAAAAGTGTCTGGACCTGAGAGACCAGATTCAGGATTTCAGTGGGAAGAAAAGACATGACATCCCAGAACTTTCAGATGAAGACTGGGTGGCAGACCTCGGATTCGCTGTGGATGTGATTGCACTCATGAACCAACTGAATGTCAAACTGCAGTGCAAGGGCCTTTTTGAGATGTACAGTGCAGTGACGGCTTTCATGAGAAAGTTTCATCTTCTCTCAATCCAAGGGAAGGACAACATTCTGACCCTCTTGCCAACACTAAAGGAA
>CAEFZY010036337.1:0-37097 GCA_903066815.1 Brachyrhaphis roseni
GCACAGCCAAGATACTGCGCAGAACCCTCAAGCTCCCAGGCCTCTGGTAGAGGACCCGAGCTAAGAGGAAGAAACACTAACCCATATCTATATATATATATATATATATATATATATATTATCTTTCTTGTTCTTCTTTCAGCCAGTTCACAGGTAATAGATTGTAACAGGTGAGTTAGTGGCAGATGTTACGCTAAATATTTTAGCTGAATAAACATCTATAGATGTGGATGAACTGTTGTACGTGTTTCTGTTTATTCCATTGACAAATGATCTTGCAATTCTTTAAAAAGTTTTCTGATTTCCAAACATATAAATATAAACACCTATAAGTGTTTTAAGAATTGGTTTAATTCTTAAAACGATTAGAAATCCCTACTATGTGATGAGAAATTCTTCAACCCAGCTAAATAAAAATTGTCTGGAGTAGAAAATGTTATATGACCTTTTGAAAAAAGACAGATTATAGTTTTTGATAAATATCTTCTATGGGAAAAGTGTTGCTGTTTTTAAGAAAAGACCTTTTTTTTGCTATTTCTATATTTTAAAAGAGAAGAAAACAAAACTTGAGGAGGATTCTACTATGCAATGTAGATATTTGTGGAAAATGATGTAAAAAAAAAAAAAAAGTTTGAAGTTTCCAAACAAATGAAAGAAAAACCTAGATCTAATAAAACATTGCAAGTCCTTTTAGTATCATCTTGTTGTAGAAATTCAAACCAAGAATTGACATTATAGCTACATTATAAAGATTTATTTTTTTCTAAATCAATTGTAGTCAAAGAGCCACTTGCTGCTCTGCTGTAGCAGGTTGCAGAGCGCTGAACCCGACCAAACGGTGTATTCTGCTAGATCAGCTCAAAGGAGAAGCTGCGTCAGTGTGTGGTCCGCTGCTGCTGAGCAGCTGATAAATAAAAAGATGATGACAGGAGGGCAGAAAAAGCGGAAGAGGAAGGAGGGAGGAGCACAATTCTTCCTCACCTGATTATAGTGCTTGCAGCAGATGGACAGTTGTTTAAATAAATCAAGCATGTGTGTCTGTTTGGGCTCAAGAGACACACCTGGAGCAAAAGTATTCAGAGGTTTAAATCAGCCAGCCACTGGCACATTTCAGTAGAGTCTCTTTCCCATGACTCCTACTTGTAACCCCTCAGGGCAAAGTCAGGGTGACGGCTCTGTAGCAGCAAAGCCATCTGCAGGAGAAGGGTTACACAGCTCAAACGTGTTTTTCCCACACACACACTGAGGAAAACATTGATTCATTGTGATTCTTAATTTTCTTTTAAACGGAAAAGTTTAGAATTTTAATGCATAGATGTAAAAAATAAGAAATGGTTCAATATACTGCAGGTCGATAACATCACAGCGCAAGATCTTTCATAAATGTTTAACTCAAATAAGCTTGAAACGCAGAGCAAAACAAATGGAGACATTATGAGGGACTGGTGGCCTGGCCAGGGTGGCCTGGACAGGCCTGCTGGGAAAGGATCCAGCTGCCCCTTGACCCTGAGCAGGACAAAGCTGATGGAGAGACTTCAACTGGAACAGAATCCGCTTTATTGGTCAAATATCTAAATGCACAACAGACTGGCTCCAGCTGTCAGGAACAGTACTATATTAATGTTTTTTCTTCTTTTCACTGAATATAGAATAATGCACAACAAAATATAGCAAAGAAGCCTGGGGAATATAATGAGGACTGCTATGTGATGCATAGTTTTTGTAGATATGAAAGCTTTTTGATAAATTGTCATTGACTCATTATTTCGATGTGCTAAACTCTGTAAGTTGTTTTCAGAGGGAGGAACCTGAGGGAGTTTGTCCAGAGTCTGAATGAAAAGCACTGCATTTGCCTGCCGCTTCTCTAAGGTCAATAAATCTTGGCAAGATGACAGAGGAAACTTTTTTCGCAGCACTTCTTCAGTTCACTGAAGTCAATTCTCATTATTTTGAATAGTTCCATCCAAATTAAATTTATAGGATTAGCAGCCTTTAGAGGATTTGCTAGTGGGACTCATTTAAGCTTTGGACGGAGTGCGTCTGCATATTGATCCCTGTTCTTGTCTCTTTCTTGAATTAGCAACATCCTGTTGGTTGTGCAGGACCAACTGATACCTGATAAAAATGCTCAAACAATTCTGTGATAGAAGGACTTCATAAGGGAAGGTTTGGGGTTTCACTAACTTCACCTGTGTTTATAACATAATGAGGTGACGTCTGTGCTATCTGGTTTTGTGCACTATACATTCAGACCAATGGCACTTTGTTTTTATCATTAAAATAATTTAAGCATTGAATAGGCAAAGGACAAAAAAAGGAATGAAAACTACCGTCAAATGTAAATTTTGGTAGATTTCTTTTCAGAAAATGTTAACTGTTGATTAAAATCATTTAAAAAATATGAGGTTACTGAGGATACTGCTGCATTTTGCTGCAGACACTCTGATTTCATCCATTTCTACCCAGGTTTTTTGTAAATATAAATACACTTTAAACAACTATTACATTTTAAAACAACTTATTGCAACCACAAACTTTTAACTATGCATCCATGGAATAATTCATAGGGTAATTGAAAATCTGAACCTGCAGAAGCTGGTAAACTAGAGCGCCAAAGACACTATTTTGACAGAATTTCGACCCAACACTGCATAGTTATATTATCAATCATGATCCTCTGTGCTGTAATTTTGTTTGGTTATTGCTTTTGGCTCTGTCATGCATGGTGTTAGTCTCTAGCTTGACGACTCTTTGTTTCAGCCGGTATCTGTTCCTCTGTCGGGTTGTTTTCTGATTTCTAATTTTTAATCTGAGTTCCATAGATTCCAGTGTTTTCCTTTCTGCATATAATCAGCCTCCTCAGTATTAAATCACTTTGACTAGTTTCTGCTTCCTCTGAGGTTTTTCCTTTGTCCTGTTCTGTAAGTTCTCACACAGTTTCTAGTCCTCCTGAGTTTTTCTTCTCTTAAGAAATCTGAAGGTTTGGACTCTTAGTTATATACTCACCATAAACTGCTGCATTTAGTTCATCAGCCTTTAGTGGTAAGGTTACATCCAGTCCAATAACCAATCTTTGAAGCAGCTCATAAGAGACTTGCAGGTGAAATGAAATATTTACATATTGAATTAATGAGTCTAGAGGTAGCAGGATTGGCATCATCAATCAAACATTTGACCCAACACAATTTAAAATCAATTCTACCAAATCTGGAAAAAAAATTGTAAAAGTTGAGAAAATAAAAATGAAATCACTCATTACTTTGGCATTAAGTATATATAAATTATTGTGGTCATACTCACTGCCCTAAAACAGGAACAAATTGATCTGATTCATGTTGGAGTGAGAAGAAATGTTATTTGTCTGATGTTAACCATTTTGTTCCATTTTATTTCAAATAAGATTTTGAAGATTTTCCAAAGTCAACAAATAAAATAACTGGTTGACTCTTTCTGCATGTTTCTCCTTTAATGACAATTACCAAAACTAAACCTCCAGGATTATAAATGTGTTCCTGAAAATGTTGAAGCAAGCACAATAAAGTGTAAACTGAACTACGGGTGTGCCTCTGTGTGTTTTCAGTTCCGATTACAAAGCAGTGTCATTGCTCCTTTAAAATCAAAGCTGGTAGCGCAGCAGGGCATGGCCAGGCACCTGCACCGAGCGCACAGAGCCATCCTGAGACTTTCCCTTTACAAGTCAACACACAAACAAGCGAGCATCACAAGTGACCTGCTGGGTCCTTTGAAGCCGCAGCTCACGGATTAAGTCGTCCGCGGCAGGTCCCACTGTGTCCGAGGAAGCGCACTGGAGGAGCCCCGGAGGGGCTGAGAGCGATCTGACACCTGGAGGAGGATTCTCTGCAGCGCCACTGCTTCATGTTTGTCTCTATCTGAGATGTACCCCGCCAAAGGAAAGGGCTGGGACGAGGAGGATCAGCCGAAGGGAGGGATGTCTGAATAACAAGGAGAGAAACACCCACTCTCCAGACTGACCGTGTCCCAAAAGGAGTGAGAGAAAGAGAGAGAGAGAGAGAGAGAGAGAGGAGCGCTTCAGGAGGAAGCAGCGGCAGCTCTCAGACATTTTTTGGTTTTCAGAGGATCTCCTTTGGGGATTAAAAAAAGACGCTTTGAATTCATGAGTCCAGAGGTAGGAGCGTGATTTTATTTACTTAAATTTGCGCAGGAGTCTTTGAACGGCGCTGCATTAGGCATGCAATAACTGATTATTTGGCTCAATTTGTGTTTGGAAACTTTGCTATGAATCAGTGAGCGATAGGCTGACAAGGAAACCAGAGATGCACCTGTGCGCCGGAGGCAGTTCAAATGGCAATTCCGGGTAATTTAGAAAATTGATTTGAAACTTGAGAAGGAAGAGTTTTTATTAAAATGGAGAGATGATTTTTGCACAAAAAGATCGTAGTTGTTGATCTCCAACAGGGGCGCCTCCAGAAAGTTTTCAGACAGTCTGACCACATGGGGGCCGTTTAATCTTAGGGTGACATTTTGAAAACAAAAACCAAAACTAAGTTTATTGATGCTGTAGATAGATAGATAGATAGATAGACAGACAGACAGACAGATAGATAGATAGATAGATAGATAGATAGATAGATAGATAGACAGACAGACAGACAGACAGACAGACAGACAGACAGACAGACAGACAGATAGAAGGTGGAGGCGATATTTAGAAATGGCAAAAATATGACACCAATAAATTAATATTCTTATCTTAACCAAATATAATTAAAAAATAAACCTGGAAGTCTGACTGTGTTTGGAAAATTATAGGGATGTTCCATTGCACCACTGACTTTCACATGCTCTGTCTTTAATCTGTTCATTTGCACATCTGCTATTGTTTTGTTTTTATGCCTCCTAACAATTTCAGGGAACAATTGCAAACTGTGTTCTACATGCAGTGTTAAACAACAGCATTTTTCCCTAATAAACTGATTAGCTAACAATCAGGGTGACCTTTGAAATCTAGTATTTATATTCACCAAATTACAGGGTGGCAACTCTGCTATTATTACCCAAGAACCTGACAAAGCAGAGAAACAGTTTTGCCTTGTATTAAGAATTGCACGAAGAGAAAATAGGTATAAAAAAGTACAAACAAACAAAAAAACAAATCTGTTTTCTATTGTTTGCTCTCTCCTGTATGGTGCTTAGAAAGGCCTATTTTTGCTCAATCCCTTTTAAGTCCCCCTTCATAAAGTCTGATTGTTTTCATTTTGAAAGCAATGAACGCTGCCGTCAATTTTCTGCTCTTTTAACACTGTTAGGTTTTCCTTCCTGGATAGTTTTTGATATGTAATGACTTATAAGAGATATTTGTGATTGAATGCTTCATCTAGAGTGCTGGATTGATATTAACACTATTTTTGAGCAAACAAAATAATCTCCTTATTTTGTTTTAAAACTTTCAGCATACACAATTGCTGCAGAGGGAACAAATGCTCATTTTCTGTTTTTATTTGAAAAAAATAAAGCTTTCACACATTCTAGCTTGTGCTATGAGAATTATCTGAACAGTCAATTCTTGAGTTCAAGTCTGAGCAAGTCTGAGCTATATTGCTGTTGCTGCAAGTCCAGTCCACCAGGTCACTGATCCATCTGTCTATGCTCCCTGCTTGGCTGTCTTCAATCAGCTTCAATCACTTTAATTTTTAAACAAAGTAGTCGGTGCAATGAAACATTCAGGTTCTTCCTCTGATGAGATCCCTGCATATTTTTAAAAACAGGTGTTTCCATCATTTCGACCCTCAGTTTTTACCAGTTAAAAACAGCTGAGTTTTTCCCAGAGCTTTCAAGCATTAATTTTAGTCATTCCAGTCTTGCTTCTGCTTTTATTGTTTTTGTTTTGTTATATTAACTTATGTATTGGCTCAATACTGTGCAGCACTTTAAACATTTTTCTTTTAAAATGCGGTTTCTAGGTACATATAGATTTGGAGTTGAAATTGCCTTTTGATTCAACTCAGTTATAAGCTTCAAATCAAACTCCAACTTTGTGTCTGCAGACTGGTGGGTTTATGTCAAAGATCTTTGTTTAAGCCAACATAACTTTTGGTTTTGGGTTTTGTTTGCGTTAAATTTGGGATGATCAAAGGTTCCAGATTCATTAAAACATTGAAATAGCCCTTTTAGATGAATGCAGTCAAGTCAGTTAACCAACTTAGTTATTCATACACCGAGCTGGACAAGTTAGACATCAAATCTCCATTGATTGGAGATGCAAATAAGCTATTTCTTTTATGCCGTTGTGCAGCCCCATCACAGAAGACGCCCTGGACAGGTAGCCATATCGTTCAGAGCATTAAGTGCCACTGGCTCAGGGTTATACTTACTTTGTTCAGATCAAAATAAATTTTGGTGCATGTGCTCTTTTATTCATGTGACTGTCAGCCAGATTGTGTTGAACCCTTGAGACAGATAATAAGGCGTCTTTAATGTTTCCATCTCTTCTGTAATAATGAGAGACAGACTGGGGGGAGGGAAGGAGGCAGGTGACTGAGTGGATGCAGAGAACAAAAAGTGAAAGGTGAAATGGGGAGATAGAGGAAAAGAGGAGAGGTTCTGTTGTGTTTGCTCTTTTCGTCAGACAATAGGACTCATCAAATGATCCCTTGGAACTGTCAATCAAGCCACGGTCCTCCTTTCTGTCACTTTGTCCCTCCCTTCTGTTGGGCCTTTTGTTAATTTCTCGGCTCTTCTCTTCTTTCACATAAAGTCCTCTACTGTTTCTCCTCCAGTCTTCTCAGTGTAGGCGGGAGGGTCGACCACTGCTCTGTGGTCAGTCTAGACTACGGATTTCTGCTCTGTAATTGTAGAAAAGCAGGGGTGTAAGGCATGAATAACTGATTCCAGATCAGTGGATTGGAATTGCTCTTGACCCCCAGAGTCTAAAACGCCTCTGTGGCATTCAGGCTGCTTCTGTTGCTGCTTTATACGCATTCCTTTAAATTCATCTGAGCTCTACCTTGCTCTCTAACTAACTCAAACTTCTCCCTCTCCATGCAGGTCTAGACTGCTAATGTTGAGGATGTTGTTGATGGGAGAGGTCAGGTGGTGTTTACTGGCCCCACTGGTTTTACTTGTCTTTGTTTCCTGTGACCCCAGTAAGGCTCAGGGTCAAGGTAAGAACCCCTTCCTCATTTTTCTCTGTCTCCTTCTCAACATCCTAATAACATCCCCCCATATCCAGTCATTCAGCTCCTCTAGATCATGTTCAGTAAACCCTCCTCACTCCTCGCTCCACCAAGTTTCACCTTATTGACCCCCTCCACATCACGCTCCCTACTGTTTCCTCTCCCGTGTTTTTATCCTTACATGTCCCTTTGTTGTCTCTCTCTCTGACTCTCAGACTCTGATCAGATGTCATCAGACTCATCATAATACTGCCTTTGTATCATTACACCTTTTCACCCTGGGAACATGGCACCTCCTGTCAAAGTATCATCCTTTTATTAAACGTATTGTGTTTGTGCGCCTCATGCTGTTGCAATTTCTCAGAGCAATTTGCTGCACAACGCATCACACTTCAGCGTGCTTCGCAATTAGACACGTAAGCCCAGTTTGATCAAACCGAGTTTCATCGATAAGTGATTTTTCTGGGTGAACGTTTTAATTAGATAATGTTAAAAATCCAGATGGATTTGTGCTTGTCAATAAGAAGATGACGTGTTAAAATACTTCTTCTTACTGATATCTGTTTTTGCTACCTTAACCTGGGTTCCTACACATTTTTCATTTCAAAATTTTACTTATGTTTTCTGAATTCTCCGTTTTTTTTAAAACCCACTTTTTTAAAACATGCAACCTGCAAATCAGGCAGACTGTAAGAAAGTCAGGAGAAATAAATAATCAGGGACAGAAGGGTGGATGGATGCATGCATGAGTTTAGATGAATACATTAATTCATATTCTGTGTGAATGACTGCTTGTGGACTGATAAATGGATCGATGAAGAGATGGATCCAAAGTTTTAAACGTACAAATGAATGCATATGTTAATGGGGCCTCCACCTGCAGTTCATGAGAGCTTCTGTCCTGCACCTTTTAGATTCATTCCTGAATAAAACACATACATCTAATGAGTGAGTCCAGTTATATTGGATGAATCCTGAATTTAGAGAATAGTGACTTGTTGAGCCCTGATTTACACACTAGGAGAGTGACTGAAGTCTGGAAGATATTTTCCCAGGCTCTATTTTATCTATACTTATCTTGACCTGAAAAAAAGGCTTAAGTAAAATCCCATATATTGGCAAATGGTGTGTGGGAATCCAGCCTTAATCTGCATTACTCATTCGCCATTTGAATTAAATATTTAACACCCAAAGTGCACAATGACTCACATCCAGTGCTGATGTTTTTCACTCACAGAGAGTTGCATTAACTGCATAAATTATAGTCTGAGCTCAGATATGATAACTTTATTGTCTATCACCTTTGATATGGAGATATGTCTTGGACATATGGCAGAAATTTTCAATAGATGATAAACAAATTAAAGAACACCACAGAATTAACCAATATAAACAAAACTCCAACTATATAAGCTTGAAATAATAAAAGCATAAAAAACTGTATTTAAATGACTATATTGTTAAAAAAAAAATAAAAGAATGTTCTAGTCAATGTGTAACTATTTAAGGTATTGCTTGTTCAGAATCAACACAGCTGAAGGGATGAATGGGTTTTTGTTTATGTTAATGGGACCATCCATCTTCTACAAAATGGCAGCAGCTTAAATGAGGACTGCAGAGGTTGTCATGTGTCCTTCTGAATCTGAGCTGCTTCTTTCTTTAAAGCATGTTTATATAAATCAAGAGGATACATTTGCTGGTGATGATTATCTTACCGCTTGCTTGACTACCTGGTTGACCTTATTTCTATGTTTAGCCAAAAGATTCCCAAACCAAAAACAATACTAAAGGAGGGAACACTTTCAATGAATTCCCAGTAGATCAGCTGAGAAGTGTGTTTACTTGTGTTGAAGCTCCTTTGCTTTCTTAAGAGAAATAGACGCTATGTTGCCTTTTTATGCACACAGTCCAAATTGGGCTGGAAGGTCAGCTTGTCATCTACGATTGTTCCCAGATACTTGAATTCAGTGACCTGTTCCACTGCCTGCCCTCTCATGACAACAGGTCTAAGAAAAGGCTCAGTATTTCCCTTCAGGCATAATTCCCTGGATACTCTTATTAATCTTATGACTGAGTCATAGTGTGTGACATTATGTCACTCATCAGACCTTGGGAGAGTTTATTTGTGTTCGGCGTCTACCGTCAAAACAACGGATCGTGTGTGGATAGTAATCACACGGACATGATGTAGAGGAAGTCTTAAATATTTAGCTCTCCTTGCTTTGCATTTATGTGCGAAGTATACAGTATGTGGGTGTGGAAGCAGCTTGTTTGCCCTTTCAGGATCTCCATTCATGCTAAGTAACAACCAGAAAAGCTGCAGGTTTCATAAAATTTTTTAAACAGATATTTTGCTCTCCTCTTTTAAAAGAAAAATCTTTACATGGTAAACAAGTACCAGTATCAACTATACCAAGGTTTTAAAAACTAATGGTTCCCATGCTGTTCCTGTGGTCTGAAATCCTTTTAATGAGACACCAGAGAAGGGCTGGAATAACCAGACTTTTCTCTAGCTGTACATCTAATGTGTTAGTGTAGTGCTGCCCCTTCCCCACTTGTTCCTCCTTTTCACTTTTTTCTTGTTACAAGAATATTGCCAAATTTGGCTGTTGCACCAGTCATGTGTCCTGGCAACTTTATGGTCATTTTCTTTATTCTTGTCTTTTTCTGTATTAGTAGTTGCATTATGAACTACTGCAGCTTTAAAGCTTCTCCTGTGCATTAGCCATGATGCTGGCATGTTTACATCAGCAGCACATTTACCTGTGTTTACTCTCTGTACGTATATGTATCAAAATATTATAGATTATAGGTTATTATAGCTATTATAATAACTACTCGATACGATAAATTAGTTTCAGCAGCAGTATAAATAACTGATTTAATGTTATCTTTTGATTAAAAGTAACTAGATTATTTTAAACATTTTTAATGTTTTCTGCTAAAATAGTATATTTATTAAGTACTGATGCTGGGAGAATTTCTTACTGATTCAATTATTTTACACAATATGACTGACTGCTCTACCGATGCTGTGCCAGAAGGAGGCAATAATATTGACATTAACAATATCAGAATTGAAAGCAAGCAGATCCTGAGCATTCGTGAAGCAACGCTAGGCTGAAGATTTTAAAATTTACTGGCAAGCATGAAGTTAGCTGTTATGACCTAATCTTTAATTCCAGATGGATTCACCACAAATACAGTTTTTTATGTCTAAAAATCACAGTTTAAGTCACCAAAATCTTAATTAGTGTGCACAGGGTTCAAACTCAATCTACATCTCCCTTTTTTAAACTATTTGTATCAATGTTAACAGGGCGTTTTAGTTTATTCTTTACTTTTTTCTTTCTCCTGCACTCCATATTTCTCACCTCTGATCAGCATTTCTTTCATGTTGAGTTTTGAAGATTGCAGTTTGATCCTAGACAATCACAATTAAACAGGAGTGACCTCCTCGATGCAGGAGGAAGCACTGTCCTGTCCCTTCATTAGAGAAGTCGTTAATGTCTGCAGGGTCTGCTTCTGTAAGCTGCAAAATCTGGTCATCGTGGATTTGAGCTGGAGGATTAGAGAGCACTCTGCTCATTCAGGATGTTTGTATATGCTACTGAAATGTCTTGCTATTGTCAGGATCTCCCTCCAACATAGTGCACCAGACCAGGAAGTTTTATTATGTGGAAGGAAATGCTGCCAGTTGTCTGGAACTAAAGCAATACAATCAGTATCGGGACTGTTTCTTCGTCTGTGCATCCTTTGGTTAGTCTGCCATGTAGTGTCTCCAGTAGCTGCCAATAGAGCAACATTCACTGTTTCAAAATGGTTCTCTTTCTGACTGGGTCCTTAAAGTTTCCCCAGACACACAGTAAATATTTATCCAAAGAAGCAGATGCTTTCATTCTAACCATTTGTAAATGCTGTCAGCTTCAGCAGATGTACTCATGACTTGGGCAGTCAATATGTGTTTGACCTGCATTCAGCTTCTTCTCAATGTCAGCAAAGTCTGTAGTGTCATTCTGTACACTTTTGACAAACCTGAATGTTGCACCTGCAGCTTAAATTAGTAAGCTTCTGTTTCAGCCTGTGAATGTAGACTGAGGATAGAATTAGCCACGGCAGAGAGAAACTAGAATATCAGCAAACTATCATGCTCGCAGCAGTACTGCTGACAAGAAGATTTCCTACTATATTTAGTATACCACTGAAGGCTGCAGGTAGCCCGCGCCGATTTGCAAATAGACATTTAAGGGAAAGGAACAAAACATTTACACTCTTCATACAACCTTAAAAATTTCTATGCTGTTCAATTTTTCATGAGAATTTCCAAGTTTCGTTCAACAGAAGGTCAGGAGGTTTCCTAACAATATTAGGATTCAGCATCACAGATGTCTGGTTTAATATTTTTGAATAATTTTTGTTCGCCATCAGGTCATGGAGGTGACGGGGTCCAGGAGAGAAACCTAGACATCTCTGTCCCTGCTGATAGCCTCCAGCATGTTCTGGAGGTCCAGAGTAATTCCCAGAGCAGAAGGAAAATATTGTCCTATTAGTGAGTTCTAGGTCAACTTTGGGGACTTCTTCCAGAGGATCTTACCCTCTAAACCTCCAAACAGAAGCAGTCAACTTGCATTCTTACTCAAATTACCTAAACTGACTTGTTCTTGCTCAGATAAATAATAGAGCCCCTCACCTTATCTCAGAAGATAGGTCCAGCCAGCCAATGGAGAAAGCTCATTTGAGCTGCCTCTCCTCTATGATGAGGAGTGCAACATAGAAGGATTGTTATATTGAGGGCTTCAGGCCAACAGTGTGCCTCAAGAGGAGTAGCTCAAGAATCTTTATGTCTTATTCATGAATGATGGTAGAATATTGCAGGAGATGGATTGAAGAACTGGCACCTTGTTTGCAGGCATTGCACTAGTCTGCCATGTTGACGAAAATCAGATCCATGAAGCAAAGCTCTGAAGATATTTGCGCAAAAGAAGTTTTCTAAAGAAGCGAAATGTTCAAGGCAACACAATAGAGTGCTACTAACATAAATATTGCTACAGGATAGGATAGGGGTATCCATACAAAACTGTACTGGTACAGTTATCACTTGTTAGTAATAGAAATGAGACTAAAAATGAGTCATTCACAGAGTGAGTCTGAGAATGCATCCAAGTGTTTTTACTGCTGTTTGTTAGGAGCCACACACAGAAAAAGACTAGATTAAGCCATCAAAAGCAGCCCCCACCAAACTAATGCAAGAATGGCTTTTAATAATAGCATGCAGGAGTATGAAGGTCTACCTGCATATTTAAGTTAATCATCGGTTTTCGTTGGAGCCGCAGCAGTGGAGTTTGTTCCTCAAACTGAAAGAATCAAAGCAAAACTGCAGGTATGTTTTTTGATGTGGGAACAACATGATGTAAAAAAAAAAGTCTATTTTACATAATGCCATCCATTTAAAGTATAACCCCCCAAAAAACACTACTGGTTACACTGATAGTATCGAATGTCTAATAACCTCAATTTTCTATCAATAATTTTGTCTAAGTTCAGTATTGCTTAATTTACACTTGTGTAATTTCTGCAGCATTCTTCTGTCCGACCCATGGGAACAACTATGACTGTTTTTAGAAAAACTCAAAATAAACTAAAGTTGTGGAGAATTTTCGACAATCAGCTTCTCAATTTTCTTTAAATACTTTAAATTACCGGTCTTTCTAAAACTTTAGAAAGACCGGTGAAAAAAAATGCAAATTTGGCTCTCAGTTTATTCTTCTCCGGAGGGTAAAGGAGTGACCCGATACCTTATGTTCCTGTTTTCAGCCGACTTCATTCCCGGTCAGATAAATCTTTTTTAAAATATGTATTCATATATTCAGCTCTGCATAAGTCATGCATCGTAAAGATTTTATTGGAGACGTTGGTTAGTGTTTGTTGCTTCATGGCTTTGTGCGTGTTTACTTGCATGGTTAATTACTGGGATTGATTTTGTTGATTAGCTGACAGTCCGGATCAATATTTTTCTTCAGAATATATCAAAACAGATTATGTGCCAAAATGCATATTTGCACAAATATTGCACTTTGTGACTGTGTGTGTGTGTGTGTGTGTAGTGCATTAGTATTACTGAGAGTGTTGGGCAGTAGTTTCACTTCTAATGACCAAGGGGAGAAGCCGATGATGGGAAATCATTTATTCATAAACAAAAGCGGTGATGAGATGGGACAACCGGTTTTGAATTTAAAAACTGTCAAATTATCTGAGCCGCAGCTGCTGCCATCTTCTCATCTGCCTCTGCTGACTGCAATCCAGCCGGTCACGATCATCTGCAGCCTCACACTAAAAAGAAAGTCGAGTTAGCGGAGAGGCACTGTGGCCCTCTAATACTGACGGAGAGTATTGATGATTCTCATGGCCTGCTGTGACTGTAAATGAGCAACGTTAACTGATGAATGCTTTGAAAGCCCTTTAGGAGAAAGTTACAGACTATAAAAGCAGTGTGACTGGTGAGTGTACCGTTTCCTTTACCGTATCCAGGTCACTCTACATCCAGAATGCATGCATAAGCTAAATTACACAGCGTTGAAGATACAAACAGGGAGCGTCAGCTAAAGCAGCAGCTGTGTGACAGGCATGAAATAGACTACAAGCTTTTCAGAACATAAATATTCTTTTTCTAAAACATTGTGCTGATGTTAAAGTTGAGCAGATATTGCATTTGATCGCAACTCTCTTCTGCTAGCTTTTTTTCTTCCCCACATAACAAAACAAATATAAATGTACAGGAACAACTAACAGGACGTGCCTTAAATTTGATGAGTCTGGACAAAGTTTGTCAAGAACATATTTTTGAGTTGTACTTTCAGACGAATGGTGAAAATAATTGTCCTTACCGTATATAGAAAATGGCACTGCAAGAGGGCAAAACCTACTTTTCTTGCCCAGTGTGACATATGAGGAGGTCGTGACTTTTTTATTCATGACAAAAAAAAAATAAAAAATCTTGTTTGTTTTGTGGGAAAATTTGGAAAAAATATTGTACTACTGAGTTTGTGAGAACATTAAGAATAGTGTGAATATACATAAGCCTTTAGTATCTGTCATATAATCTGATGTTGAAGCAGCAACCTTCAACCACAAATGTCAATGCAGGTTTTAGCTCAGAGATGCACCACAAATCCATATAAAACAAATAAAAAGGCTGTGCATATACTTGCTGGCTGAAACAGTTTGCCCTGTTATCCTTTGTTTCCATCTGCAATTCTGATGATTTTGGCATACTGCTAATGGAAACCTAACATTTAGTTTTTCAGAAAATCTAAATATTACCTAAAACCAAATAAAAGATTTTATTACACAAAAGTCAGCCTTCTGTTGACATACTGTAGATTGTATCCCTCAATATTTGATCCTTTTGCTTGAATTGCTGCGTTTATTGCAGCGTAAAATAGAAACCATCAACCCGTGTTTCTGCAGAGGCATTAGGGAAGCAACGGTTCCTTTAACACCATGCCTTCAGTTTGTCTGATGTAATTTATCTTCATGGTGAAAATATCACTATGTAGTAATCTCTTTTAATAGATTCTCTGTAGGATAAAGAGGAGGCCAGTTTGTTGGCTTATTCGAACAGAGGGATACTATTGTCCTTTAACCAGTATTGATTCATTTTGAGAAAGTCAGCCGATGGAAAGTCCTGCTGTAAAATTAATTAGCGTTGTTGTAAAACTTGTCAGCAAGCAGGAAGCATGAAAACCCTAAAACTCTCCAAATCAGCAGTAATTGGAAACTTCACACCAAACCTTATGCAACGTGGCTTCACTCCACTGTTTTTACAGACTCTGTGACCTTAATTTTGTAATGCAAAATTAACTTTTATCTGAAAATATAACTTCGGACCACTGAGGCATCCTCCTTCCTAGCAGTCCATGATATCTTTGGTTCAGGGATTTCTTCACACCAGGAGTCCGAGAGTCGCATTGCCAGAGCTGCGTTCTCGAAGCTCTGACTCCAGCTGAATTCAATACCTTGAAAATCTACCTCAGTCTTTTCAATGGGCTTTTCTTTATAATCCTATTAAGGCTGCATTTGACCCTGTTGCTCATGCACCTTTTCCTCACACATTTTTTCTTCCCCTCAATCTTTCACTGATATATTTGGATGCAGGCCTCTGTGAAAAGCCAGCTTGTTCAGCAGTGATAATTTGGACTCTCCTTGCACAGGTCATAGCATAACAATTATGAGTTTAAACATTCCAATAGATCTTATTTATTTTAGTTTAGTTGAGTTTTTAACAGGGCAATTCCCTTTAATCATCTTACGTCAGTTTAGCATGTATCTGTGCTATATTTGGCTACGAAGCTAACGGTCATCTGCAGTACCAGGGTGATGTTATAGAATATGATTAATGCATTAAGTCACATGATTAAGTTATAAAATACTGAAGAATGAACAAGACCAAAAAACATGTTTAATATGCAACAGACACTAATCCACACATGATCACAGATGTGATTTGTTCTTAACCACCGTTTAATGGATTTAGAAAACTGCCTAGAAGATTGTAATGTTCCTCGGTTCTGTTATTAAAATATTCAAAGCATGAGCTGCCCTATGCTGATTGCATTAACAGAAATAAACGCTTCATATATTTCACTCTGTGTGTACATGAATCTAAATCATGATTTTCTGTGGAACTCGTTTCTTTAATTGAAACTCTAATGCATTGAGTTGTTTGAACACATTAACTACATAAATGTTTGCATTTAACACATGATCAGTAATGACAGAGTTTTGATTATCTTTTTGGTTCTTCTTCTTGTTCATTATTATTGCTATTATTATTTAAATGCTCAACCTTGACCAAACGACTGAAGGGGACTGATAGGGCAACAGTATAATCATGCAGCTTAGTATTCAGACTTACACACTCAATGCAGCAGCCAGATGACTGCTGGAAGAAAAAGGCATTACTTACACAAGGATTTGATAAAAGGGTGCAAAAAGGCATTAATTCACTGAAGCACAAGCAGGAGTGTAAGGTGGGGAAAGAGAGGGTGAAATAAAACGTGAAAAAAGAGCAGAATGGATGAGAGGCAGACAGTTTAAACCTGGAGATATGATAAAACAGAGAAGGGTTCCATGAGAGCGGTGGAGGAGATAAAAAGAGGGGAGAGGTGGATAGAAGCCGGAGTGGATTTGCGCTAAGTGCTGTCTCCTCCGTGAACAGAGTAGTTTGTGTACAAACGAGACGGCCGCCACGTTGAGTGAGCACGCCCGGGCGTTCTCCCTCAGGTTCGGTACAGGATAGCTATCTTGCGGTGACAGAGCAAGCATTTGTCATCCATAAATCCTGGGCATTAGCAGAGCTCCTGCAGCCTGAATACTCGGAGGAGTCAGTACCAGGCTTATCTGGAGAGACAAGGAGAGGGTAGCCAGGGACTTAAAGCAAAGAAGGAAAAAAAAAATTAAGTAGAAATGTTGGCTAGAGGATAAAAGGGGAAGGAAAATCAAAGTGTGACTGATATGAGACGAGGTTGAGAAGGAAACAGCTGTAAAAAAAAAAAAAGGAGAGTTGGAGAAGAAAGGAATAAGAGATTAACTTGAGAAGGAAGGTGATGCTAAGGAATGGTAAAGAGGAGACTGAGAAGTCAGCAAGTTCAAAGATTAACATGAGTTAGGACAAAAAAGTTTTTGAATGAATGTGGAATGGTGAGATCGCAAAGAGCAGTGAAGAATAAGACAGAAGGGCGCTCTGGAAGTAAAGAATAGGAGAGAAGATGTTTTGGGAAAAAAACAACTTAAGTTGGAGAGGAAATCAAAGATGGGAAGTTTCTCTGTTGCAGCTGAAGTCGAGGACAATGACTGAAAGGACTGTGGGAGAGTGATGCACCAGTGAGCATTTACTCATCAGTCAGGATTCCCTCTTAACTCTCTCTGCTCGTAGTCCTGACAGGAATCATCCCCTTTTCAGACTGGAAATCTCAAACTGTGTTTGCTTCACGTTAACCCAGATAATTCCAGCTCATACAGCTGAATGACATCTTTAGTCTACACACTGAAAAAGCAATGACCTAAGATCAAATTTAAAAGATCCTTTAAATGATGGCTCAAAAAAAGGAAAGCATGTGAACTATACATTAGGAATGAATTTGCATTTATTTCACATTGATAATTTGGCAACATTTTTTTAGGAGTGCTTGAATAAATTGCTGTTTGGGTTTATGGCCATAATATTAATTATTCTGTTATTGTTTGTCTTTACTAAAGTTTTGTACTTATGTTTTTGTTTTGTATTTTACTAATTACTCACGTGTTCCTGCTGTCTTGCTTCAATTAGTTTTGTATTTACCTCCATCACAGCACGTGGAAAACAGAAATAGCGGTTCATCAAGGTAACTTTGTGTAAATGTAGTTTTAAGTGGAGCTGGTTTACTTGTTAGCCTTTTGAGGATGCATGAATGCTCTCACAAAGGATTTTTGGATTTGCCCAAGGTGATATTAGAAACCTACTTCTTGAAGTCTTTACATAATCTATTGTTTATATATTTGTTTAAAAACCTGTTAAAAATGGACTTCTACCTTCAGCTTAATGATGCTTCTTGCTGTCGTCTGTTTAACCACCGTTCATGCAGAGCTGTATTGGTATGCCGTAATCACAAAATAATCTGCCAAGATTTGCTGCTGCGTTTGATATTAGACACAATATAAAGTCCACAGAACGTGATATTGTGAGACACAGAGAGACACTACTGAATGCATGAAATCTAGGCACTTCCATTCAGAAAGAAAATGTGAAATGTGGTTGATATTTATGGCCATATGGTGATAAACAAGAACAGATGTGTGAGATCGTTGAAGGGTAATCAGAGGCCCTCATGTTCTGTTGGCATCCTGGGGTTATTTCCAAAAGTCATTCATCAAAATTTTATGTCGATACAATCATCTTCCTGCTCATAGATCTCGACATTCAGACATATAGTGGGCTCAATTTATTTTTCTTATAGGTTTGTTCCATAATTCAGTAGGTGAGTGTAATCACTGACATGCAAAGCAAAGTAGAGGCACTCAAGGCAATTTTCACCCAATTATAAAGATCCTACCTGCTCACTTCACCTACCATCAAACACACTAAGTGATACCAAGGTAGTAATCTTCTGAGCGCCATCATGCACTGAAAATTATTCATGGATTTTTATTGTGTGGTATAATTATACATTTTTAGCCCGTGCCTTTAGAATATTGGATAGGTGGCATTGTGTCGTCTCTTAAGAAATGCAGCAAGGAAAGCGTAAAACTTAAAGTGTTTTATTGATGTTTTTGCAAATTGCAATAGAGCATGAAATATTTTAAAGGGATGTGATTCTTTTGATTGACCTTGCTTGTTGTGCCTAAGTGTCAGGAGTTACGCGACTCCATTAGTAAAACGGTAAACAAGCATTGGCATTAGCTTCTGCTAAATAATGCATTTACATTTTTTATATAATTGAACAAAAATAATGAGACTTTTAAAGAAAATTTTATATTATCCATAAACTATAAGATGCAAAAGGCCAGAATGTTGTGGTTATGCTTTGATTAAAACTCAGGTCCACATACAGTTTCATGTATATCTATTGGATGTAACTTTTATAATTTGCAGCTTAAATGTTTTTCCCTGTTGCTTTGTCTTTTTCATTTTGATTATTATATTGAGATTGTCAACACATTAAAAATAAATCTGTGCTTTTACCATTAATATATTAATAAATTGTATTATCTTCACTAATAGGAATAACATGCAGTTTCTTTCTAAATGTCTTCTGGGCATCCAGCAGTAAAGGCACTAATGACACAACCTGCCTCAGAGTACGATGTGGGAAGAAAGCTGACATAATCAACCGTGAGTCATAAGCTGCTGGTTTGTCAGCCAGGACTGCTGATGGACCCCATGAACCCAGAATGACTTCTTGTAGCTGTTTTATCAGTTGAATGTCGACTAAAGGACCCAAATGCCGGCAGACTGGTGCAGAATCAAAAGCAGCCGATTTAATAACGACAACTGAAAAACAAAACCCACAATACAAAATACAAAACATGATGCAAACCAGAGGAACACAGTGGCAACACAGTTTCACATTTATGCAAAATTAAGCAACTTTCTAGGCAATTGCTAACCTCTGTCATGAAATGGATGCATGGTGGATGCTGTTACCACCACCACAGCACCTTAAGTCTTTTGATGTTTCAGGTACCATAAAACAAATTTAGCAAAAAATGAATATTTGAAAAGAACTGTTCATAGAGATGACCTGTCCAGGGTTAACCCACCTCTCGCACGTTGGCAGCTGCAGTAAGGCACCAGGACCCCAGGGTGTAGGAAAATGGATGGATGTTCATAGAGATTAAATGAAAAATTTAAGACTGACCAAATTTGTTCATTTGCCCCTACTGAGCAGACAGAAGTTTGGAATAAAGTAATTTCAAGGTCCAGCTGTCCATTGAAGGCATACAGAAAATTCAGCATTAATTCTCCACCTTCTCTTTCACACATGGCCAGTCTGGGCCCCAGAAACCCAAGATATTAGCTGCCAAATGCAGAACTCGAGGCTCAGGACGAAAACCTAAAATCAATGTTATCAAGGAGTCTGTAGAGGTGGTTGACGGAGGCCCAATGAGGGCCCCACAGGCAGAAGCAGCAGAATCAGGACTTTCTACACACAGAAAGTGCTTCACAGATGCATCTTGAAATGTAGTTTAAAATTAACAAATGCAGAAAACAGAGACACAGGAAGGCCTGTTTGGGATGGATGGAGAGAGAAAAACAACTAAAAACAAAATACAACATGACATATAAAATACATTGTCTGAACCATACATTTATAAATGCTTTACATAAATCCAACCACTTCTGCAGGTATTGTCTAACTTGAAGTTTAATTTCCACCCCAGTCTTAAGTCTTTTGCTGGCACACATCATGTTTTCCATGGAGGGAAAAAACAAATCAGCTTTCACAACATGTTTTCTGTGTCCCGTATGGTTTTATGACTTTCATTTGGCAAAGTATTTCTTCATGCCAATCGTCCATAAAGGGCAGATTATTTGAGTGCATGGCTCTGCAATTGTTCTACAGATTCTCCTTCCTGCAGCTCCCACAAAGTTACCGGGACTCCGTTGTGTGTTCACAAAAAATGTAATCCATATGTTTTTTCCAACCAAGTGACAATTATGTGCAACTTTGTTCTGGTTTTTCTCATATAATGACGGGAGGAGTTTTCAGTTTCAACCCCCGCTCTGTCGTTTTTACGTCCTTGACATCTCACCCGCCTTGCCTGCTGGTGGTGATCAGAGGGCCCAGAGGCACCGGTGCATGGCAGCCCTGCTTCTGTCAGACTTCCTCAGGGCAGATGAGGCTGCTATGTAGCTTATAGCAGTGTGTAAATGAGTTCATGAATGGGTGAATGACTGAATGAAGTGTGAAGTGATTTGGGGTTGTCTGGACTTGATAAAGTACTATGCAAGTATATGCCATAACATTCCAGCAGAATGCTTCAAAATATGTGGTTGTATGGTGACAGGGTGTAGAAATATCATATTTATTCCATCATAAGCTGTGTGAACTCCCAATCTGAATTTCATTCCAATTTCTTCCTTCCTGTTTCCTTGTTTAATCTTATTCTGCAGCTTTCAGATCCCTTCTAAACACTTTTTAAGACATTTCTAATGATGCTTAGGAACTTTTCAGGTCACAATGTTTCCTTGAATTAGACACAGGTCTCTTTTTACATGCTTGTATCTGGTTTAAGTGTTACCTTACTCTTCAGTTCCAGCTCCGAGGAGGCTGCGTTTCAAAGTGCACAGTTCCCGCAGACTCCTAGTTTCATGGAGGGAGCCCAGAGGAGATGTCGACAGCTATTTATTTCTCTACAACAGCTTACCAGGTAGGATCCTCTACACACATGAACAGAATACACACACACACACACACACACAGATAAAACACTATGTCAAAGAGTAGTGTAACTTCAGGCTCCCGAGAAAAGAATTAGGAACTGGGGTTTTTTCTATTTTTTTTATCTGCCAAGAAGGATTATGTAATTTACTTCTTATCAAAACTCCTTTGAACAAATTTCACTTCTGGGATATCTGCAGACCTCAAAGTTTGTTCTGCACCTTTGCCAGAAACTGAAACATATTCAGTTTCTGCTGAATATGTGGGACTTGTCAGCAGATTTTTAAAAGAGGGACTAATAGAGGGGACAGTAGCAGGACCACTTTCTAACTCACGTTGGAGGTCAGCCTGAAGAATGCACCATGTTCTGCTTTGTTTTGCATCTGTCACATGCTGATCAATGTGCAGATGCAGTGCATTCACAGCCTAGTAGAAATCTCTCTAATCATCGCTGAGAGGATCCTCATCCTGTAGTCGCAGTGCACCTGCATTTACAGCCAAGACTCAGGCACTTCACTGCTTCTGCATTATGGTCTGCATCTGGTAATAAAGCTGGGCTTACCATTAGAGTTGATTCTTTTACAGCCTGCATTAAAAAGGAATATGCAGGAATAGGGATTATCGCATAAAACTCATCTGGTGATATCATGAGAACAGAACTAAAATTCAGCTTTATGCCTCCTTCCTTCTCCGGGAAAAGAACAGCTCATTGCTGAAAATGCAGTTTCAGGTAATTAATTTCAGCACAATCTTTGCTGCATTCATATGGTTAATAAAGCCTTTTTTGATCACTGTGAAAGGAATGAAATCATGCTCCTTCCTTCTTGTTTCTGAGTCACATGAGGTGAATGATGGAGCTAGTTCAGAGCTGCTGAGGTAACATCTTTATAGATCACAAAGGATTCAGTTAGATTAGTCGCTGACCTTTTGGGTCAGGATAATTTTTCCTGTTCTACAAAGACAGACAGAGCTAGGTTTTTATGAAAGAAGATAAGATCAATTTCACAGGAGAAAATGACTTGCTGGATGTTTTCTTAATCTTCTTGGTTTTGTTCCAGGTGAGTTTCTCTTAAAATCAGGTTGTCGTTGTGTCTGATTAAATTCAGGAGAGAATCTCTGCTTCTTCCCCGTTACTGTTGGGTTTCTGTATGACATACAACACAGAAACCCAACACCATACCTGACAGGTGGTACAGTGTTTTTTAGGGTGAATGCCTCACATTGAATCCTCCAAACATTTCTTCTATATGTTGTGCACCTGATGAGTTCGATCTTTGTCTTTTCTGACTGTAAAATCTCTCAGAAGACATTCGATTGGTCCTGCTGTAAGTTTCTGTTTTGCCTGAAGCAGGAACTTCTCTCCAAGTTGGTGTTATGTAGTGTTGGGTCAAATGGTTGAAGTCATGGTTCCAAACCCAGGAAAGCAGCAAGTGTACATGACAGTGAAGAGTTGACAAATATCAAATTGTTGGTAGCTTTTTAATTCAAGGTTTAAAAAGTGTGTGGTTTCTCTGCAACACCGGAAATTAATCTAATTTCAAATAGCAGGGTGTGTATGTATATATTTCAGCTTTTGTGTATAATTTTGAAATGGTTCAATAATTAACTTCTGTGAATGAGGAGAGTGTTTCTGTCACATCCCTTGTTATTGTGGACTTCTGTTTTTTCATTTCTGTACATAGATTTTTTATTTTGATTATCTTTCCCTCCAGCCCAGTTTATTCATTCGGTTTTTTCATTACCTGAGTTTTGAATTTGTATTGTGGACTTAGTATTATCTTCTTATTATAGTTTATTCCTTCTGTTAGTTTAGTTTCTCTTTTTAGCTTTTTGATTTATTTTGTTAGATTTGGTATTTATTAATGTTATTGTTTAGGTATTCTTCCTTCTACCTTCATCTTTATTTTAGTCGCTTTGCCATTTACTCCCCTTCCCCAGCTGCTAGTCATTTTTTTGTCTAGTTTTACTCCCTTCACCGCTGCAGCTGGTTACCTCTGATTAGTTTCTTTGTCATATCCACTCCCTGCTCCGTCCTGGACTCCAGTGGTTCATTCGTTGTTCTGTTTTATTGTTGTGCTCTGCCGCCTCTCCATGTTCTGGGTTTCCAGTTTTTGACTTGTGTTCATTAAACCATGGCTCATAAGACCACTCTGTTCTGCTGACTGCATTTTGGTCCAAATCCAAATTGAACAATTTAGAGTTTTCAATTCTATTGCGTTTTTTCTTCTTCTTCTTCTTTATATGAGTAAAAATGAAGCCAAGCCACACAAATTAAACTTGTTTTTATATATAAAAAAAAACTAGATAAAAACAAAAAGTGTATCTCATTTTCAGGCCTCCCAATAGTTTTGATCCTAGATCAGTGTGTTGCAGTGTAAAGCGGTGCAGGACGTTGTGTGTACCTGCTGCAGTTTACTCTGTACCACTCTGGCTGGGACACACTAAACTTATAATTTGCAGGAAGGGAAGAATAGGCGCTCTCTCACACACACCCACCCCCACACACCCCTGCACACAAGGGAATAATTCATATGCGTAGGATTTTATATGGTTAATGCAAACTTGTCTCCACAACGGTATTATACATTAGTTTGTTTCTGCAGCCATAGTTTCAACCCACAGTTTAGAAATGTTTGTGAAATTTATGTTAAATAAGTATGAAATGTTACCATTGTCAACCTGCAACAATTTAGTAACCTGTCAAAGGCAGATCCAGAAGATCAATAAAAGCACAGAAAGCATCTAGCAGAAGGAAAGAACAGAAAACCAAACACAAAATCAAGATCATAATACTAGATTTTTCTTTTTTTATCCACATTTAACCACTTGTATTTGTCAGATATATGCTCTGTATGAGAATTGCATAAATAAATCCACGTAACAAAATATTTCGACCTTGACTGTTGAACAGCTCTTCAGATGAGTTTGCTTTTTCCTAGATGGCGGCTTACAATAAAACATTTTTATATAATTCTAATATTTCTTGTGACTGAGTGTCTAAATGTCCCGTCTTTTTTTTTTTATTATTATTATCTCTTTCTCTGTTTTAGGTGGTCAGCAAAGGGAGATCATTGTGTCTAAATCTGACCCAAAGGTTTTAATAACGGACTACAATCCGTCTAAGGACTACATTATTAGTGTCATTGCTATTAGAGGCAGAGAGCAGAGCAGACCACTTCGGGGGAGATTTAAAGGTTTGTTTCATTTTCTTTCTGCCCTTCTGGAATAGTCTTGTCTTTTCTGTTTTTCTACTTAGCTAAATAGTCTTTTTTATTTTGTTCTCATTACGTTTGGCCTTTTCCTATTTTAAGCTGTTTAGACATTCTCTCAGATCATTGTGTTATGCAGTGTCTATATCTTTTTCCGTCTGTGTCACTTCTGTGTTCTTCTGCTTGGTTTTGTTGTTGCTTC
The DNA here is from genome assembly GCA_903066815.1 of Brachyrhaphis roseni. NCBI lineage: Eukaryota > Metazoa > Chordata > Actinopteri > Cyprinodontiformes > Poeciliidae > Brachyrhaphis > Brachyrhaphis roseni. Next base: position 24,485 of record CAEFZY010036337.1, read on the forward strand.
ATTGTCTGATTTTTAAAAGTTATTTTCTACTCTCTTCCATTCCCCCCATCTTGGCTTGGAGAAGCCTTGGACCAAAAGACTCTGGCAGTACGATCGGTTTCAACATAAATACCAGCACTCTGGTATTTAATAGCGTTTAACAGTACTACTGTGTTTTTAGAGTTGGAAGGTCTCTCCCTTCATCCTCCAAACTAAATCAACACCCCTGTGCACAAGGAGCTCAAATTTACACTCTTCAAACCAAAGAACACACTTCCAAAGCACATCACCATGTTTCAAATGTTCAACTTTAGTCGGACATTGATGTCCTGTTGTTTCAGCAAAGGAGTTTTTCTTGGACGGTGACATCGAAGTTCTTCATGATGAAGAACTATGACACTTTCTTGACGCATCAAGTCCAGTAGAGGCTATTTTAGCAACAATCAACTTGGCAGACACCCAAAGGGTGACATGTCTGGCTATTTTACTCCGCAGTTTTTAAAAAGTTGTTCTTTCAGCCACACCCAGGTTTATTTGCAAAAGAATGTGCGCCCTGATGCTTGGCAATGATGCATCATGCAGCTGTTCTACACACCATGAAACATTTGGAAATGACAATGTAGCCTTCACCCTCATATTAAGTGAGGGTGAAGGCACTTTTGCTTGTCTTTCCCTCACCTTTCCCTCTTATTTACACTTTAAACAACATCATCACATTACATTCCAACACAAACCAGGAAAAAGAGGTTTGTCTCTGTGGAAATAATCCTGCATCTCTCAAAAGTCTGGTCCTCTTTCTTAGGAATGTTTTTTTCCCTTTTGGCACGATGAATTTGCTTCTGATCAAAAATGTCAGATTAGTCAAAGTGTTCAAATGGCACCGGTCCTGCTAACCAGAGTTCATTTTGTAAGGTTCTGTGATAATTGATTACCTCGATATGGTGTGAAAGTTAGTTGAATATTCAAGTTTAAAGCTAATTTGACATTCAGATTTGTCTTGGAAGTAAATTAAGCTTCTTGTTTAGTTCAGCACATAAATAAAATATACAAATAAAACTTTATGGACATTTTGTCTTCTGTGTTTTGGAAACAATTCAATTATGGACAGTGTTTATTGTGATCGTTTCTATAGAAACACTAAGAGTTTTGTGTGATTTTATCAGGGAAACTAACAGATTTGATCTCAACCATATTACCACATTATATTTATGGCAAAATAAAGTTTCTTAATCCACTTTTTATTTCTGTTCTGTTAACGTTTCATTGCCTCTCTCCAGCTAAACTAGCTGCTGGAGGTTATAGTGACAAAGAAGATGAGTCTGAGCCGCAGAGACTGACTGATTCAGATGGACCTCCTGACGATGCCAACGAGATCTCTGGAGGTAGGACAAAAACACACACCGTTTCCATAACAAGAGGCTGCCTTTAAGCTGAACATATAAATGAGATAAATACCTTTTGGATGGATTCTCCAGTCTGTTGCCATAAAAATGTTTTGGAGGCTGGCAGATCAGCATGTGTAGTGTCAGTGCACATCTGGTTGTATCCAACAACATGCAGAGTTGTGACGTTTTCCATTACTGATTGTGAGTAATCAGTAATGGAAAACGTCAGAGAAATGCCCTGACTGGCACACGTCAGGTTTTCATCCAAAAAGTGAGAACGAAGATGCCAGAACTACATATTCCTCGCTGATGAATCTGTCATAGTTGTGATTTCTGGAAACATTTAGTGTTTAACATGAACTCTTGATATAAGCAGAGTGTCATTCACTGTTCGCTCTTGTCTGCATGAGTTGAAGCTGCTTTTTTCTCAAAGAATCCGCTTTACGTTTGAAACCAAGCAGATCCAAGATGTTCTTTTTGATGGCTTAAGATTTGTTTTCAAAGAGATTTACAGATAGATGTCTTGGATATTTTACTGAGTGGTCTTCCTGCTAACACATTCCCAGTTAACATGGGGATTGGTTTTGCTTCATTAATCATTTTTGCGATGCTTTTGGTTTTTACTAATGTGTGAAGATTATAAAAAATCCCGTCACACAGATGATGCATATAGCAACATCTCAGATATTAGGAAAGCTGTTAATGTGTGAAAGTGTTTGTTTTATTAAATGTGAGTCTAAATGTATTCATACCCAAGACAGATGTGGATTTTAAAATTATTTTCATGCAACCAAAATATTTGCTTGTCTTTCCCTCACCTTTCCCTCTTATTTACACTTTAAACAACATCATCACACTGATGACATATATATTGCATTCCAATACAAACCAGGAAAAAGAGGCTTGTCTCTGTGGAAATAATCCTGCATCTCTCAAAAGATAATTAATGAATGTAAAAAGGAGAATCAACCCTAAATCTGTTTTTTTTTTCTCTTTTTTTTTACATTATAATAAACAATGGCACCTCTTCTCAATAATAAATGGAAACATTTGCTAGAATCACAGTAGTAAAACCTTTCTTGCTGACCAGCTTTCTGCATGTTTTTATTGTATTTTGACAATTTAACGTTGGCTGCAAGTCTTGGAGGTTGGAAGGCCTCTTTGCCATCACCCAAATCTTTAGCTCCCTCTGGAGACTCTATCAGATTCATATTGAGACCTAAAAGTCAAAAATCACCTCCAGTCAGAAGAAACATAACGATTGCATTGAACCTAACTCTGCCAGAAGTGTGATTAAATTTTGATCTATGCTTTAGTTTCAGTCCAGGAACAGCATTAGAGCCCAAGTCTCATAGAAAGCATTTGCTCTGGGCAAGAATCCTAATTGTTTGAATCTAAGCTCATTTGATTTACACCACCTAGAGATGCATTTAGGGCCCATTTGAAATGTGTACAACACTCAAACAGCGTGTTATTTTTGTATATATACCAAGTAGCAAATTTAATTCAGATGACAGGTGTTTGTGCTGGTGTAATGAGACAATTATTGGACATTTTCTGGATGCATAAAATGAAACTAGTACTGGTGTGAGAGGAAACTCTTTAAGTCGTTGTATAAGAGCAATCAACCATCAAGATATCAACCTCCGTCCTGTTCAGCACCGCCAAGGTTTTAGCTGTTGTGTTGGCCTCTACAGTGCACTAACTGTACAGAGTGCAATTATTTTAAGGACTATACAGTTATATATTGATTGCACCATATAATTCCTCTGTAATATGCTAAATGTGCATTTCAGAGATGCTGATGGAGCACACAAGTGCAATTTATTTATACACACTGACAGAAGCGATGAACAATTAATTTTCATAAAAACATAACAAATTGGCTCTTGGGTGCAAAGCACATAGCTAATAAATCTGAACTCCTGTACTGACTGCAGGTTTTAGAAATAGTTTTTATTAATTGCAATGCCAAACAAGTTAAAAGATTAAAATTATTAATTTTAATTTGGATCAAAATGTTGAATTAAGGATTTATCTTACCTAGCTAAGTCTGATTTAATTCCATTTATGATTACAACACTTATAATTGTGTTAGTGCAGTTTCAGACATTAAACATTTTCTATATTTTTTTTCCTTTCTGGGAAGTATGTTTCTCTGTGCTGTGTCATCATGGTGATACAGAGAAATAAAAACAACACAAAACAATAATAAACTCTAACAACAAAGAAAAAATAGAAATGGAAATGTACTTTTTTTGAGCTATCTTGGTTTGTTTCTTGTCCGTTGTTATGCCAGATATAATTATGCTAAATAGTCAACATTAAAAAGATTTAAGATCTCTTGTACATTTACTTTTGCATATATGTAGATTAACTTGTTTATTTAAACATGATAAATGCATCATTGTACTAATGACACATATTAGTTTGTATTTTTGGTTGTGTTAGCTATATCTGTCTTTTCCATTGTCAGACATTTTCAAAATGTTCTTTAAATGTGATTATAAATAACCAGGATACTGTTTAAACCCCCTTTTTATGGCCTTAGCATACCTCTGCAAAAGAGACTAAACATTTACACCCAGTGTGACTCATCACAAGTTTAAGTTGAACATTCAAAGGAATTAAAGAAAGTTACTTTTCTGTGATGTACTCAGCCTTCCTGTTATCTACAGAAGTCTTGCTCTCTCTGCCCACTGCAGTTTGGAAGAGGCAGGGAAATGCCTCTGCAGGCCATAAAGAATATAATTTACTTTGATTGTTCTTATACCTTTAGTGTTTTATTTTTATTTAGTTTTTAAACATGTCATTGCAGCTAACTTTGACTAAAAGTAGAGAATCCACAACTTCCTGGTAAAAATGGTTTAAAACTGCAATCTGGTGCTTACTTATGATGTTTGCTGTTTCCAAAATGATACAATTTTCCAATGGATGTTTCACTAATGAGAAAATATTGTTGTCTGAAGTTTTACATTTGATTCTTTGTATTATTAATTTAAGATACTTAGAAATAATTTGCCAATGTAACTTCCATGTCACTCATAAGACAAATTAGTGGAGTAGTTTGAAATAGAAATAAGAACGGTTAACTAAAAAAACAAGTGAAAAAGTGGTTTGCGTCCACATAAAACCAGATGTTTTGTTTTTCTGCAGTTGCAGTTTGTAGATTTACCTCACAGCTAAAAATAATCTTTACTAGAAACCCAGTTTCACAGCTGACATTGAAAGAAAAAAGTTAAGAAAATTTAAGTGAGAAAAGTTTAAAACTAAATAAATGGGCCACTGGAAAAATAAAACTTTCTATAGATATAATTCAACCTCTATTCCAATCATTTTAAAAAGAAAAAAATTAAACCACATAAAGTAGGCTTTGTGTGTCTAGACCCACTCACAGGTTTTAGTCTTTCATATTAAGTTCCTCTTGCTTCCCTTTCTTCTAAGCAAGGATATTATGAAGTTGGATTTCCATCAGATTCCTGTTATTAGACCCAGCTACCTTTCAATGCAACACCGGAGACTTTGATTGGTTCTTTGCTTTTCTACTTGTTGGGGATTATAATAATATCCTGCTGTGCTTCTGTAGATTCTGTCTGGATTCAGCTGCAGCGATAATAATAATGCATCTCTTTAGTTCAATAGAGAACGCTCCTTTATATTGAGGTATAATTTGTGACTGCTTCTCCTCTTCTCTCCACATGATGCTCTGCATGTGTATTTATATTCCACGGTGATAACACCGGCGTCCCACTGAGCTCCACAGAGATGGTGCTACAGACAGTCTGCCAGGGTTCCTGTTTGAATGTGTTTTGTGTGGGAGTGTGCGTAGATGAAGGTGTAGCTGTGTGGAGTTTAGTACCGCTGACCGACTCCATCTTTGTTCCAGAGTAGCAATCAGGGCTTTCATGTAAGAATGCCTTAATTACAAAAGCTGGTCATTCTTTCCTGTATATGTAGTGATTCAGAGCTGCATCATTGGCGGGAAAAATATCTTTTTTCTTTTCTTTTTTTTTAGATTGATGATGATTATATTTAGAATTAGGTTGGTATTAGGATAAAAGAAAATTCTACAGTTTCAATTTGATCAATTTAAAGTTTGTCATCTCTTGCCCAACATGTTTTTTTAATCTTACTGACGAGGGTAATACAAGCAACTTCTTTGGGGATTAGATTTTAAAGGTGTTACTGTTGAATGGGGTGTAACAAGAAAGTAGCAGATAAGGCCATTAGCCAAAATAAACGTGTTTGATTGCAGGCGGAGAAGTCGATGCACAACGACGATGGGCATCAACTTACCAAAATAGACTTGGAACTCAGGGAACTGAAAAAAAATCCTAAACCGATGTCTGATGCCCCATACTCTAATACCTGACATTTGTTTTACCATTGTTGAAAGACAATGATAAAACAATATTACTGAAAAGAAAATCGAGTATTTGCACAGCTGTGCAGCAACGGCTGTTTTAAGAAATCTGTCAAAGGATATGTGTGGGGTTATGACTGCATTGCTTGCTGCTTAGTGCTGGATGCTAAGCTAACAGTTGGTGGCATTGTGGAAAAAAGAATGAATGAATCTGTTGAAGCTGGAAACACCCAGTCAGGTTTATTTAGAACTGCAGGTGAGAACCTTGTGTGTTTTATACCCCAAGAAGAAGAAGTGCAACAATATTTACAAGACGCACTGTGAGATCTAGTGTCTGTTTATCTGTCCACTGCAGGTGCAGACATCATCTCTGGCAGGCGACCTTCACAGTGCCAAAGCAGAGAAGCTCGTATTACACACGGAGCTCAAAGGCATAATTAAAATAGACATAACATAAACCATTAGTTCAGACGGTCATGAGATTTGAGAGAGGTCAATACAATCAAAGGCCTTTAATTTCTTTTATATCAAATTAAAATTTCTCAGGTTTAATTTAAAGCAGTGTTTATGTTTCCTAAATCCAACATAGTTTGAAAGTTTTAGAATATGTTAAAAATAGAAATGGTAAATCAATATTTTCTTTTGCTGAGTGTTAGAGTGACATGCAAAAGGCGAGCAGCTGTGACACAACAAGAGAGCTCTTTTTTATCACAGTTGCTCGCCTTCACAGCGACTGTACTGAAGGGGTGTTGTGCCGTCTGAACATGAGGTTTCTTAACTTGCTGGCACTGCAGAATCAAAGACATGACAGCTTTGGTGTCTGGAGTGGCAAAATTTCTGTTCTGTGACTTCCTGTGGTAACAGCTCGTGGGTGCAACACTGACATCCCTTCATCCTTCGAGTTTTAGAAACGCAGGAACTTAGAACCTATCACATCTAAAAAAATCAATTTTAGATGCTTCTACTTGAAAACAGTCGTGGTGTATTCTTGAGGTAGTCGTATGATTGTCTTTTTCCAAACTGTTGCATTCGGAGAGGGGACATTGATGAGGATGGCAACATCCCCAGAGGGTTTCCAAGTACATCTCTGATCAGCAGCTGGATGGTTCAAACTTGAACGATCAGGTTTTCGGACCAGACAGTCTCTCAAATCTCAAGTGACGGATAAATCAGACCAACACTGACCTTAAGATTGGCCTTGATCTCAACCATGTTTAAACAAAACAAAACAAAAATCTCTAAATCAGAAAGTTTTAACGAGCAATACAGTCTCCAAGAAAACGAGTGGTCAAATATTCAGCCAGAAGCTTAATAACCTCAAATGTTTGTGGCTTTTTTTGTCATTTGCTGAGGGATATTTACCCAAATATTAATGTTGTGTATGTACATAAAACCTGCTATATACAATTATGATTGTGTGTGGAATATAGATAAGCCACAAAAGCATCAAATGTGTGCCTTTAAGCCATTGAGATTCAGCTGACATTCAGCATACTGGTCATGAATGAGTAGGCGAGTCTTATCTGTCACCACTGCAGAGAGTAAGAAACTCTCACCTACTGATTAAAGTTTCTAAATTTGTAACAATTTATTCTCAAGAGTATGTATATTGCAGATAATACTTCAAATTTTGTCTCCTGTTTAGCCTTTCTTTAGACACAGTATTTCCATGCATCCTTCAGTTTTCTTTTAAAATCTCCAGCAGTTGCACAAATGCAGGAAAATCTTCACTATTCGGCTACTATAAAACTCAGTGGACTCACTGGATTGCAAAGATTTTGCTATAAGACATGTTGATAAATGGACAGCAAGACAGTCAGTAAGGAGAAATTAATGAGTTGAAGCCAACATGATCAATACAAAAACCTCATGTAATATAGACTAGAACAACAGTATAATTAAACTCCAGTGATTCTAAGCAGTTCATCTTTTCTTTGTTGAGTCTTTTAATGCTAAAACCTTTCATTGTCACAGAACATGCTTGTTTAAACAAGAAAGTAGGGCTTTCACAGAGCAAAGCAGATATGGAAGTATTAAAGTGACTAATGGACAAGAAGGTACCGTTTCTATATGAGTTGTGGAGCATCCAGATAGGCTAAGTGAGACACTTCTGATTGAAAAGTACTGGAGAAAATGAGAAAAGAAATTGTTTTTCCCATGAAAGTGCAAAAGTAATTTCTGAAATTCATTTTGGCATCTTTTCCATCACTTCTGGTCCTTTATTTTCCATACTGTATATTTTTCTGCTCATAAATTATTCCTGCTGAAAGGAGCAGAGGAGAGATCCTGACCCTGAGCTGCTAAGACCCTTCACTCATTTGGATGTGAGTCGTGTTTGTGGACAGTGGGGTCTGTGCAGCCTGTCCTCGTCCTCTATTAATAGAGGGCATTTATGGATAAGTTGAGCTAATTGTATGACGGCGGTTAACAAGTGCATAGATGTGGCTGTGCTAATGACATTTTAGTAATTATTGGCAGGAACTCAATTAAAATAATTATCTAATTTTCTGATTGCCCCACTATTGCTTCCCATCTCTCCATCTTTCTGAGACACTGGGCAGAACTATTTGTTTTGTGCTAAACCAGTCTCTTATATTCTTTTATTTCATGCAGGAAACAAAACAAAAACAATGAAAGTTTTTTATTAAATCAAAAGATTCAAGAGAGTAATACAAATTCCTCCTTCTACTTTTGCTCACAGCATGCCTATTAAGTCTCTTATTAGGGTAAAATAAATCAATTTAATGAGCAGTGTTAGATAATTACATTATATACAAATGGAAAAATGTGTAAAATAAACAATTATGCAGCAATAATAATTCAATATAATGTTATGACCACTAATAAGTGAAATTAGTAGTTGGAACACATTTCATGTCAAGGGGACATTTTGTTTTCAAAATTTATGTGTTAGAAGCAGCAAAACTGTGATTGCATAAAGATTTGAGCCAGTTTATCAGGGGCCAAATTGTGTTGGCTCAACAACAAGTTCGGAGCGTCTCCAAAAGTTCAATTGTTGTAGAGTGGTTTTGTTTTGTGGTGGTCAGCATCTCGGAAAAGTAGACAAAACCTATTCAACTATCCCTAATATTTTGGGATTCTTTACTAGACTTATGTCCAAGATGTATATTAATGTAAGGTTAGGGTTGGAATAAGGCATAAACTTAAGGAAAGGAAAGAGTTTTGGTTAGAACTGTATTAACAAATGGAAAAAAGCACAGCTATACAAGCTTATATGTGTGGGTCAGATAGATTCCATACAGGAAACAAACAACAAAGAAAAATGGATAAGCCAAACAAAGGTAGATGGGAAGGAAAATGACAAAAGGCTTCAGAGAAGTAGAGTGTTGACAGGCCACATTATGCTTTTACCATCCATAATATCTATTGTTTCTGAATATCTGTGTGGTGAATGAAGTGGAACCAAAAACTCAGTGGAATAAAGATCAGGAGCGCAGACACAGACAGCTCTTTCATGAAGTGACATAAATCCTCTGAAAACAGCTGTTGGATTTCAACGTAAAACCTCATGGATCAAAATACTTAATCTCACATACAAACAGCCACAGACTCTCTCAGGTTTCACCAATGAATATGAATGTCTGTGCCTGACTGAGTTTGTCTGATTTAAACTGTGGGCTGCTGACCAAATGACAGGTGTTTCTGTCATTCTGCTGCCTGTCTTCGTCTTCATAAATAAGCTTCTCTTATTTCTCAGAATTTACATCCATACATCGCTGCGCAAAAGTATTCAAACTTCAAATTTCTTTTTCACTTTTATAATGTCACAACTACAAACTTCAAGAACCATAGGTTTTTCCTATTTTTAGATTTTAACATAAATAAAAGACATAATTCTATATAAAAACAGGATGGATGCATTTTCTTTATCATTTTCTTTTCCAACCTAATGACATAAAAAGTAAAATATCACTGGTAATTTTAGTGTAATTCAGATGTGCAAATTCAAATGAAATTATTCCATGAGAAAACTGAAAAACTACTAAAACCTAATAATATTTGCTTCTTTATATTTTTACTATCAAGTTATCTAGAGCCACTGCAGAATGACCAAAGAGCCACTTGCAAAACAAGGACATTTTTTATGAATTGTTGAAGTCACTAAGGGGATATAGAGTAACTATTTAAACCTATAGAGTTATGAAACTTTGACTTCAGAATCATAGGGATGCATTCTTAGTCAAATGAGGGTTAGAAACCGAACAGGGTAGTAATTGTTATTTCTACAAATGACCTCACAGGGGCAGCAACCCTCCCTAATGACGACTGTAAAAGCCTTTACCTGCAGAAGAAGAACTGAATAGTAATGGCAATGAGAACCGATGCGAATAGAATACAAAACATAGGAATACACTGAATAGAAAACCTAAAAAAACTTGAATCCCTAATAATCATAGCTACAGAAATCCGCTCAACAGGATATCAGTCATTTCCAATATGATATGATACTTAAATAATTCTGGCAGAAGTAGTAATAAAATGAACGGTTTAATATCCTTGACACTGTTTTGAATTCTTTGAAGCTGATACAATTTTCAGTAATTGTTAGAGCTGAGCATTTCTACTGGTTAAACTTTTGGGAATTAATGTCCAATTATTTTTTTGTTTTATGTATTTAGCCATGCATTGACGGTGAAGTACTCTTCTGAAAGCAGGGTCATCCTGAAGAAGGAGAAGGTTGTCACTGTGGGGACCATCCCTGCTTCTGTCCATTTGTCTGCATGCCTGTCGCTGCCCTCAATGTTAATTCCAGATACTAAAATACAATCACAGCAATGGGGAAAGTAAACGTTACCTGAAGAGAGACTGAAATGACAGCACGCTCCGTCTGATCCCTGGCTAAATAGAGGTCAGCAATAAATCAAGGCCGTCTGGGAAGAACTGTTAAGACCAGAGAGAGACAAAGAAAAATAGAGGAAGTGGGTGGAGAAGTTTTTAAAACCAGATAAGTTTGTGTGCAACCGCATATTTCTTTGGGTGTATTGTGCATTTACAATTCTCACAACTGTATTCATAAATGGGAATGCGTGTCAGTTTCTGAGTGAAGAAGATTATGGAGCAATCTTCTTTGCTTTAAGTAAGCTTCTCTGTAAGGAGCCTGTAGTTTGCAGTGTCTTTTGCTTTTACTTGTCTCCGCACAATCTGTAAGCTCCTACAATTGTTCTTACTTTTAGAAGACATTCATAATTCCTGCTTTTCTTCTTTTCATGGCTTCAGTGCTTTTCAGTGTCTCTGTACTTGATCTGCTGTTGGAGCCAACAGTGGCTGTTGCAGTCACATTTTTAGCACAGTCTGCTTCACTCCTACACAAGTTCATTCAGTAATCGCAAAGCCACAATTTTTTTTTCTTTCCCCCTGCAGTTCTGCAGCCGTGCACTTAGTGCTGTGAGATGTAAGATTGGGCCTGTTCCCCTCTCGTGAATAGCAGGTGGACAGTCTGTCAGCTCACAGCAATGCCTGCTTTGCTTGGTGTGTGTCCAACTGTGTGGTTAGCAGGTTCAGTCAGCACATTTTCTACTTGTGCCTCCAAGCAAATAAGGTTCAAATGTGACTCAGCCAACGCTGTGATTCACAAAGTCACAAATCCGATTTCTTGGTGCTGAATAATAATAGTTAGACTACTGAAGTAATGCTTTGTTTGTGGATTTGTTCTCTTGGATGCAAACTGTTGTGTTTTTTTGCCTTTTTATTATTCATAGAGAATCTGGCAAAGACATTTTATACGATATTATAACAAACAGTGCAGCTTGTTGTACCTATCCGTCACTGTAGGAGTGTTTGGTGGAGTGTGAAAAGGTGATAAGTTGTGGGGGGACAGAAGTAGATGTAGTTATAATTGGTGGGGATTTGGGAAAAGCAATGATTGCAGAAGAGGTTAAAATTAGAAGCATAAAATCTGCAATGGCCAGTCCTAGATGGCAAGTAACTATCACCATTTACAGATCACATTCCAGTTTATATCATTTGGGATGATATAAACCCAAATGATATAAACTAAAAGGCAAGGCAATTTTCCCTTGCCTTGTAAGAGGCAAGGGAAAATTAACATTTCTCTCACATTTTAAGTTGAAAGGATTTTCACAACAGCTGGTCGTGTTGCACAAACCTTGAAACCTAATTTTTTTCCACACAAATAAATTCCGTAAATTTTAAGAAATATTCTGAAACTCAAGAGAATGTGGACATAAAATCTACCCGGATTTAACAGGTGGAAACACAAGAAGTCAAAAGAGGATAGGTGTAGTACAACTACAGCTCCAAAAACTAGAACATTGTGAAAATGTTTGATATTTTTTCCAAATATTATACAGATTCATTAAACATAGACTGAATTAGAGCCCTCATTTTTTATTTTGATAACTATGACTTGTAAGCAATACTTATAGTATTTTTACATAATTTAGTAATAACTTGGTCTGAATCATAGATTTGTGCTGCTGCAATTTCTTGGGTCAAAAGAAACAAAACTGATCTAGTGTAAATAGCAAAGTTGTAACACTATAAATAGTGTTTACAAGAGACGAAGCAAAACTAAAGTTTATTTGACAAAACGTGACCCCAATCTTATTTATTTATGTCCAACTACATCAAACTTCATAACATCTGAAAAGTCACTCAGAATCTGAAAGCAATTTATTTGCCCTGCACAGCAGATTGTGTTCATTTTCTGCAATATTCAGTTCATTAAACAAGATAACATACCGCAATTTCCGAACTATAGAGCGCACCTGATTATAAGCCGCACCCAGTACATTTTTAAAGGAAAAACCATTTTGTACATACACCTATTATTATTATTATTATTATTATTATTATTATTATTATTATTATTATTATTATTATTATTATTAGTAGTAGTAGTAGT
>CAEFZY010036339.1:0-52821 GCA_903066815.1 Brachyrhaphis roseni
ATTACTAAAACTTTGAAAACTCTTTCTGTGTACCGTCTGTATGTAGGCACATGTGGCTTATAGACAGGTGCGGCTTGTGTGTGTACAAAATGGTTTTTCTTTTAAAAATGTACTGGGTGCGGCTTATAATCAGGTGTGTTCTATAGTCTGGAAAATAAGTTCTGTGAACTATCATGTCATTACAAGTTAGTCGAGTTGTGTAAACTTAAGACGTAGAGCTTGCTCATACTAACATTTTTATTCTGAAAACTTGATTCTTTTGTAGCAACAAGTCTACATAAATCTTTTAAGTCAAGTCCACTTCTTTCAATTTAAAGTGCAGGCGGCGCTATAGCGCCCCCTACCGCCACCGTGGTCAGGCATGCAGAGGACAAACACTGCATCAGGTTTCTTCCTGAGCTGTTTGTGAGTCACTGAGGAGGACGAATCCTCTGCACCTCTTTTCAACGGTTAACCGCCTCCATTGGATCTCACATTTCTGCTTCATTTTCTCAAACTTTATCAAGAGAGCACTTGCAATCTCAGCCAAAAGCACATGACTGAATCCCATTGTGTTCAAGTTATCTACAATGCACGCTTTGAACTCTTGATTGGATCTTTAGGGACTCTCAGTGTTTTTCACTCCAGGTGTTCAATCACAAGTCTGATTGGTGATGTTAACCCCGCTGACATTACGAGGATAGACGGTCCGCTGTGATGTGTGGGTGGCCTAACGCTGTCCTCTGCACAAAGTAAAGCTTTAAGAAGCTGCCCAGAGGACTTTAAAGAGGCAGGCTTGTGCTCTGTGGTAGCTCCGTTAAACACATTAATGGCTCCCACACACACTCTGACAACAGCAAGCTACCACCAATTTGTTCCTCTGGGTCCTTTAATGGGAATATGCCCATGCATGTCGGATGTATGAGCAGCCAAGAAGAATATTTTCCATCCAAAATAGCAAATGTAAAAAAGAAATAGAGGAGTCAGATCACTTCTGATACCGACATTTTCCTTCTTAGGCTCTGTAGGTGGCTGAAGCCTATTTCAGATCCCAGTAGGAGGGAAGGAGTTGGTACATTTTCTACACCACTAAATGTGTCCGAGGCCTCTTCGAGGCACAGAAACGGAGGCACATAATCTGTTGGGGGTGCACCCTAAAATTAATAGGCCAGTTTTTGGTTAAACTAATTGATTTGTGATCAACGTCCTATAGATTTTTAACTTGGCAAATTGGTTTGCTTCCCACACACATCTGAGCTCTACCATGTGTCCTCTCAGTCCACTTACCAAAACATCTACTCTGACATCACTTCAGCTACACTTGTACACTTCGCTGTGTGACACCTTGAAATTGGCCTCTGTCTCTTTAAGAAGCTCCTACTCTTCCAATTGTCCGCCTTCAGTACGTCATCACAGGAATCTCAGCGTTTACAACCCTTCGTAGGTGTGATTAACTCAGGAGAAGCGCAGCTCCACCAGCTGTTTGTTAGTTGCTGCTGCCACTGGAGGAGAGTTGTGAAGGCGTGGCTTTGTGGAAACAGGCGGAGCTTTGTAAGCACAAGCACTTAGGCATCGCCAGATGGTTGCCATGAGAGATTAAATAATATCTCAAAAATACATGCATGAGAAAATTAAAGCAGTATGTTTTTACAAGGGAACTGTCATGATTTGAGTTTTTCTGTTTGTTTTAAGTTTCTGTGTTTTCTGAGTCTCCATGTTGTCCTGTCTTCCCCTTGATTGTTCCCAGGTGTGTCTCATTCCCAGGTGTGCCTCGTTCCCTGATTACCTCCTGTGTATTTAATGTCACTTGTGTCTCTGCGTCTTCGTCGTGTCCTAGTCGTTGTAGCGTGGTATGTGTCGAACGTCTCATCTTGTCTGTGCTGTCCTGCTCGTTGCCAGTTGCTACCAGCGCTGAGCCTTAGCCTTCCACTCTGCTGTGCTGCCTGGTTGTTGGACTGTTTGTATTTGGGTTTTGGATTTCATTATTAAACCGTCATTATTTCATCTCAACCCAGGTCAACAGCGTCTGCCTCACCACCTCACACCGCATCTCTGACAGGAACAACATTGTAATGTGATATGAAGCTCAAACAGTCAATTTGACCTAAAGTTTAGCCTGGGGGCCTCCATCTCTAATTTAAGAACCAAAAGAATTTGACCAGAAAAATTCAAAACATCCGATGACCCCAAAATTTGGAAATTGTCTGTTTTTATTCTCTTCTTTATGTTTTGGATCTTTAGGGATTCATATATTTCTTAAAAATATATATATATATTATTGAGCAGGTAAAACCAAAATATAAAAATAAGCTTAGTTTTGCATTTAAAATTAAATAAACATTTAGCCTGGTCAGAAGTTTAAATTAGCTGTTTTTGGCCCTAAAGGCAAAAAAAAAAAAAAAAGGACATCACTGGTGCAAGTTGTCTTGAAACGTTAATAATAATTCTGTCTTATGCTGGACACTTTGTCATGTTACCCTCAGAAATGATGCCTTATGAAAGTATTCACACCCTCTGAACATTTATCATTGTTTTTTACTTTTATTAGAGCCAATCAAACTGATTGTGTATATGGACCTACTGACACACTTAATATAATACTATTATTGCTTTTAATAACATTGCGTTTGATACAATATGTTCCAAGTGTTTGGGACATATTGTATCAAATCACACATAAGTAAATTGTGCCCTCTGATAGCTTCAGGTAATTTGTTACTGTATTTATGGATTATCAAGTGAAGAAACTTCTCACTGCTAAAAAAGGAAAGAAAAATTGCATGTGTGACCCAGAAAAACAAAGCCTGATCTCAGCTATGCTAATTCTCCTAAGGCTTCTAATGTTACGTTTAGATTCTGACAACGCTTGACTATGTGGAGGCAATCTGTAGTCTTTTAACTTTCCAAGTTACTGTTGGTGTTTTTTTTTTTTTGTTTTTGTTTTTTTTTTACTTTGGCACACTGGTCCCATGATACCAATTAATGTTAATCTGAACACAGCCCAAAGAAACGTTTCCAAAATCTAGTGAATAAACCCAAAACCGTGGCTGTTTCTGAGGAGCCTGGGGAGGCTTGGCATAGTCTACGTTTCTAACAAAGTTCTGCTAAAGCCGTGTACTATTTTCAGCAAAACTGAATTTGAAGTCAATCTGATGAGAAACAGAAAACAGATTGTCTCAATAAATATTCAATTTCTTATTGCTTACAGCACCTTGGAGATTTAGGGAGAGAGAAAAAAATAGAGCTTTTAGATCTTTTTCAAACTATAACAAGTCATTCAAAATCACAGATAGGAAATTAACTGCCTTACCATCTGGATAAAGGTTTGAAGGATCACCTGCTATTGATAATTCATCTTGGAGGTATCATCATTTTAAACTTATTCCAATTAATCTGGCTACAATAATAAGAAGTATATGTTCTTTTATTACCCCAGCTTGGCTGGTCGTGTTATGAATTGGCTTTTAAAATTTGGTCTTTCTGCAGAGAAAGAAACAGCTTCCACAGATTTAACTTTTAAGATCTGGAGCCGTGTCATGCATTATACTCACTCATCTCTTCTATGAAATGGAAAACGGCTGTGGTTCTCTTTATACATAGTAAACTGCCAGAACCAGTTAAACACACCTCAACTTTACTGACAAGGAGAGTGAAAAAGGTGATGAGGCTCCTCAGCTGTCTTGTTCTTACTTTTCTTTTGTACAATATCTGCAAGTAAAATGGTCGCATGACTGGCCGAAGTGCAATAGCTTAAAAATTATAATGCATTACTCCCCTAAAGCTGAGTTATAGTTGCACTTTTGAAAGTTTGCATCAGAGACACGCGAGGCATTTAACAACCAGGTATGTAGCTGTCATACCTGACACATACCTTGGTGCAGTATTTTCCCAAAATGAGCCGTATTAGAGGAATTGTATATTTGCCAGTGGAGAGGGACCTGCTCTGCAAGAATGCCTCCCATGTCAACGTCGGGTGCCTCTGCCCGTGTTTGAATGCACCAGATAAATCAGAGGTGTGAGTTTCACAACCCAGCCGGGCGCAGATGAGGGTCGCTTTCAGCTAAGGTTGCCTCTCCTGAGCCCAGTTTGACGGCCTGCTGACCGATGTCGGTGCCTACACCGATAAGACATAATTATAAAAAGGACTCAACGATGGCAAACTCATACCACAGCAAACGGAATTAAAACAATCTAAAGAAATTAATGAAAATAAAAAAAGTGACCATTCATGCATCTCCCTCAGGCAAGGTGTTTCAAATTACTTCATTTTTGGCAAATCAAGGCAAGTCCTTTTGATTTAGCCACTTGTCTTGTCAAAGTTTTAACTCATACTCCAGTTACATGTCACTGTGTCACAAAGCGGAGTCTCTCTGACTGGTTGAGGCTCCATGTCCAGCTGCAAAAGTCCAGGTTTTCTGCAGCGTCAGATACTCCAAACACTTGAAACATCTGAAATGTGTTGCGAGACTTCTTGACCCACTCTCAACATGTGTTCATGTAGACCAGGGGTGTCAAACTCCAGTCCTTAAGGGCCACTGTCCTGCAGTTTTTAGATGTGCCACAGGTACAAAACACTGGAATCAAATGGCTTAGTTACCTCCTTCTTGTGTAGATCAGTTCTCCACAGCCTTGCTAATGACCTAATTATTCTATTCAAGTGTGGTGCAGCAGAGGCACATCTAAAGGTTGCAGGGCAGTGGCCCTCCAGGACTGTGATATAGACTGTGCATGTAAGCCAGACGCCCAAATCACATTCAGTCTGAACAGCAGGTTCTGTACATGTGTGTCAGAACTTGGTAAAGTACTTCCAGTGACAATGTATGGTGTTCATGGTATGTTCACTGGATCTTCAAATGGATCTGCAGATAGAAAATAACATTAGAGTAAAGCTAGTGTACAAACAAGAGGTCCCACTTCAACCTAAACTGTAGCTGTGTGTCTGTAAAAAGTACAGTGTACTTTCTTTCATTTGAGGAACAGCTCCAAACTTAGATCCATGGCTTGGAACTTGAGATGAAAATTGGTGCTTTTGTCTCTACACGACTGTTTTACTGTAATGGACTAACTGTCTTCCTCGTCTTCAAACAGAAGAACTCATGCAACCTCTGTTAAAGAAGAAAGAAGTGGCCACTCAGTCAGATGTTTTATTTTAAAACTTTGGTCCTAACATCTCTGATTTAGACAGAACTCCCCCCGCAGTTTGAGGTTGTAAAACCAGAACCTTTTAGTGGTCTCTCGCTTCAGAACTCCAGATTGATCTTTCCAAGCTGTTGCACCCAGAATGCAGAACGTTTTCTTTCCTACCAAACCTGGACTCTGTGGATGACACATTTTTATTTCAGGAAGCTTTTAGATAGACTTGAGCTTTTATGATATACACCTATGATTGCTATTTGATACATTTTGTATAGTATGTTATATTATTGTGAAGCACTTTGTGACCTCCTGTATGTGAAAATGTGCTTAATAAAACATTTTCAGCAAAAGGAAGGCTAAGTGGATACATTGGTAAGCTTTAAACATATGCATGTTTAAGGAAATACTTACTGCTAGGCAACAGTGCTATCAAATGCACCTCTGTGCAGCCAGACTGCAGAATTATTACTGTTAACCAAGATGATTGCTAATAAAGATGCTACAGTTTAAAATGAAATCTCAGTTACTGTCTTTTTTTGAAAATATAAGCAGCAACTCTTTTTCAGTGATGATGTCTCTCAAAAACATCATCATAGCATCTCCACTCCCATTATAATCCCTGACTGGCCATGGCAGAAAGTCAAAAAGTTATTTTGAATGTTCTGTCATGTGACAAAAATAAATAAATAGGAGAACCAATTAAACATTCAGCTCAGGATTATTTACATAATATCCATATTTTTTTCTGGGTGATTTATTTGTCCGTAAATGACAAAATTTGTGTTACAAGCACAATTTTGGAGCATATGAGCATGAAGTATTTAGGGATTTGGCATTGCTTTGCTGCAATGTTGAAAGTGGGGGAGAGAAGCTAACACTAGCTGGCTTAATAACATCATCAGCAATGCAGAAAATTCATTTTAATAGTTACCACATCTGTCTAATTATCAACTAAACCCTCAGATTTCACTGAGGCTTATATGACTGAAATAATATAACCTTGGCTCCACGAGATATAACACAACAGGTTGGTTTATTAAACTTAAAATTATTGTGCATCCAGCATCCAGCGTAGCTACTTCCTTATCGCATGAGGCTATATCCATTTCAAAGCTACATACTGGTCTGATTAATGATAGACCGACACCAGTAACTGAGCGGCTGGCATTGGTAAATGAGAAGAAAAACGCTACGTTATGTTAGCTTTGTGACTAGCATATGTAGTCCTGTCACAGACTGGAATTCCTTCTTCCTCCGCTGGGCATTAGCACAGACAGGCTAGCTTTAGCATTGGATTTGCTGGCCAGCACATCTAGGCTGGTCACCCGCGACTCATGTTTTCTTCATTAAAGGAAACTTTTTAAATTATAGATGTTTAAGACAATATGTTTAGCATACACCACACTGTGTATGTTTAAACGGACATAGTATGGTGTCCGTTTAAGACACCATACTGTCTTAAACGGAGTCAAAGGTCTTCTCTATGTTTTTAAATAGGAATTAAAAATGTGTATTTCTTGATAAAGATCCAGCATGTCTATTCTGTGGGTTTGTCATCTACTCAATAAATACATGTCAATTATCCAGCAGTAAAGCAGTGAATTTCATCCCTGATATAAAAGAATGTTGCATAGTAGCAGCTTTTTTTTTATTTTTTATTTTATCTTTTACAATAATCATTAATCACTGATCTTTATCTGACAGTTGATTCATCCGAGAACAGGGGGACAAGTGTTAAAAATAATTTCTTGCCCTTAGCTTAAGATTCTGTGGCTATCCATTATGTTTTATGTCTACAGTTTTATTTCTGTATATAAGAGGATGCAAAAACAGACCCACACACACCTCTGCACACATCCGACCGGGCGGTTAATGAGGGCCTGTGAGGGAGCTGTACGACTGTCTGAGCTCATTATTCCTGTGCATTGCAGCCTCCTTGGTGATTAAAAAACAAATCTGCATTTTATATTTAATTCCTGAAACGTGTAAAGAAGATAATGTGACTGTATCTCCGTTTAGGTAAGCTGCCTCAATTTTCTATTTATTTATTTTTTTGTAATGTGAAAAACGGTGGAATTCCAAATTGCACCGTCTCAGACTGATGCACTTACAAAACGTAGGCTGATTCATCAAGCAAATGTTTTTGATTATTTATTTCTATCATCACTGCACTAATTAGAAGTCCCACACCATCTGCCTGTGGCTGCACGCTTGCTTGTTCAGATTGTGCCGCAATGCACCACCCAAATAACAACACGATTTCCTGCAGAAACGTCCCCATTTGTTGGCAATGCTGTTTAACAACCATTGGCACCAGAGATGTCACTGCCTGAGCTGGTATTACATAGATGTATCAGATGGAGTTCTAAACTGACAGCACATGTATTCATATTTTAACAGTTAATAGAAGCATTTCCATTGTTGTACGGTATAAAATAAGTATTTTTTTTTGTTGACATTGGCTGGTCTGTTTCCCCCAACGATAACAGATGGTGTGAAAAATAATGCATGGAGGGCAGTCCTTAAATAGGACACATACCCAACCCTTAAACACTTCGCCCAGTTTCTCACATCTAATATGTGAAATCAACAATTCTTTCCAACACAATGTTGAGGCATAATACATCTCTCTGATTATTGGTAAACCTGTAAAGGACAAGTAAGAAACAATGGAGTGGTGTCAGATTTTAGAGGTTTTAGGATTTCTCTTTAGTCTTTGGTAAAAGACGGTGAGCCATTTCTCCTGCTAGGGCTAGACTGGACTAGCATGTTTGTTTTGGTTGTATTTTCAAACAGCACCAGAGCTAACTTCAACCAAACCCAGACCTAGGTTTTTAGACGGACCAGAGTTCGATTACACATTCACACTAGACAAACAGACTAGAGTTGGATTAAAGCGGAATAAACAGGGCTGGTGTGGATGCAGCCTAAAGAGGAGTTGGCTCCCTGAGAGAGGTGCCAGACTGTAAAGCTGAAGAGTGCCAGTCAGGGACTGAACTCTCCTCACTCTTTGCAGTCCTGATATAAACCTGCCTTGTCTTCATCAGAGAGGATTACTATGTTGATGTCAGAGCTGTGGACTCTGTGTGCTGCTCCTTACCTGGGACTCCTTACTTCATCCATCGCTCCACATACCCGCCTGTCCACCATCCAGTGGTTTGCTGTTTTTCTTCTACCTGGAAAGAAAAAACAAAAATCACCAACAACTTGAAGACTTCTTCCTCTGTGTGGAGACATGCATTCCTTCAGTGTCTACTGTATCTGTTAATTAAGAAAGGTCAAAGGTCCTGCGAAATACATTTCTCTATGTTAGAAGTTGACAGGAAAGAATTAAAAATCTAAACTTGTATAACTTGAAGCGAATGGCTGAGAAAGAAGATAGACTCATAGAAAATGTCAAAGGTAAAGTTAGCCTATTTGGCAAGTATTGTAAATTGTGAACTTTAACTTCCAGAGATAACTCCTCCTTCAAGTAATCACCAAAATGCCAAGTGTAAGATTATCAACTCTATGAATCATTTTGGAGCTAAAATCCTTTTTTTTTCATATCAGACTGGTGTCTCTGTTTTACCAAGTCGAGAAAAAAATGAAGAACAAACTTTTCATGGCAAGCTAGCGGACAGAATACCCCCCATTGTCTTATCATGGTCACATGAGCCAGCTAGCATCACAATACTTACAGAGAAATTAAGGACATAATAAACAATATATATATTTTTTAAGCTTTTAGAACTTTTCAATGCTTTTTTCAAAGCATTTGTTCATGTAGAAAGTTCACAGCCTGAATTTAGGCCCTTTACGTCAGCTACATTATCCCCAACTCATCAGGCAGCCTGGAGTTACGCCCTTTTGCTTGGCTACAACATGACAATGGAAGATTCATAGGCTGATGGATGTACTGTTCTATGTTTCAGTAAACTAAGATCTCAGTACCATGTGAAACCCTTACAGTTCAGCAAAAAGAAGAAGTGGGACTTTGATAAACCAGATGATCTGAGGGGGATTAGAAGTCAGCAGTCCCAGGGCCTCACCGGTAGCAAGGTCTGTCAGCCTGCATGCTTTGATGCACATCCCACAGAAACAGCACTGCGGAGGCATGAAGTGTATGAAGATATTGCTGGAACCTCCAACTCATTGGTGGAGCTAATTTAATAACCTACAGTTTTATAAAACAAGAAAATGTACTAGGAGTTGGTAAGTTAATAATTAAGTGTTGCTATTTAGGTTTCTGTGTCTGGTGACCTATGTTACTACTATATTGCTCATATTCTGCTTAACCAGTGGGACTGACGGCTGCTTCAAATTAGCCATGGCTAAATACTGGACTGTTTCCATTAACCATGGGAATCCTGAAAATAAGTCTGCTTGGAGACACGCCAATTTAGAAAAAAACAAAACAAAACAAAGTTTTCTGCGAAAATGGTTTTGGGTGAGGTGGTTTTTCAGCCATGTTGAAACAGATGTATTTCACAAAACTGCGATGGAAAGAATTTTTTTCCCGCCTCACACTAGTCACGTGATCAACATAAGTCATGTGACCAACAGCCGGATGTTGGTTACATCAAAGAAGACGACAGGAAGTAGTAGGAGGATGATGGTTCATTTTTGTTTCTGCAGCTGGCTCCAGCAGAGCTCTCACAGCATCACAGTTCATAAAAAGTTGTGTGTCATTCCAGCATGTTGAATCCATAACTCTTCTGTAAAATCACCGACTACAATTTCCCCAAAACGGCGCATACATAGCGGCTCCCATTTGTAATGGAAATGCAGTTTCTGTTCCTTCTGCCTGTTCCTATCAAATGAACAAAAATAAAGGCTCAATGCAATCCAAAGTCAGTACATACAAATTAGCAATACACACTTTGTTTTCAGACTTTTGACGCTACTTTAAATGTACATGCCACGTGCTGCCCTTTTTATGAAATGATTACCTGTTCAGGTAGTAAAAAATAACCTGCTCAGAAAACATGAAATGTTAGCGGCATCTAGATCTCTCCATTTACCAAGCGACTCTGCTGCACTGAGCCTCTTTGGGAGGATATGCGGATTATGGGTTGTGGAAATAAATTCAGCTTTTGGTTTTTCAAGCCTCCGAAATGTTAAGATTTACTCAGAGAGTCTGTTTGCAAATAAACAGGGTAATCAGAAAAAGGGGAGAGTCTGAGCAGCCGTAGACATTTCCATTGGAGCAATCTAATATACAGATTATAATACTTAGCTTGTTACCATCTTGCATGTTTATTTTCATCTCCTGTCGGGGACTGAGTTACAGCTCGAGTTTCATGACTTTCTAACCATCAAGCTTCCATCTATCTGATCAGAACTGGGCTAAGAGCTTCATTATGAAACCCTCTACTGGAAGATTCAGTTCAAATTCAAAAATACTTTATGGTTCCCAAAGGAAAATAGGTGAAGAAAAGACGTGAACTTAAGGCCAGTATTGACTAGGAATGTAAAAATACCAAAAACTCACAAGATGAGACAGGACACCATGTTGAGTTCAAGAGAACGAGACAAGAAGATATTAACACACGTTAAATAACTAAAATCTTTATAACTAATATTTTTATTTCCTTTTCTCAGGTGTCAATGCTTTAAATGCAGTGACACTAGGTCACTAGGTCTGCAGTACAACATTTACCGTTTCCCACCTGCTATTGATAGCATTTGCTGTGATTGTGACGTAGCTCAAGGTAGCCCTAGACATCTAGCCTTCGGTTGCTATAGTGATGCTTTCTGCCTCTGTCAGCATCTGAACAACTTGCAGTACTTGTCCATGTCTTGTCTTTCACTCCATTTATCATTTGTAATGGAAACCCTAAAAACTTCCAAGCAGATGATAAAACCCTTTATGACCCAAGTTTCAAATCTCCTCCTGGGTATTTTTGCTTATTTTAATAGTACGCAGTTCTTTAAATGTTCTGTGACTAAATATATTTGCCCATTTATCCAGAACAACTGGAACTTTTAATATCTAGCAAGTTGTTTTTGCAATTTACCATCTATTAAAATAATGTCGCTCAGCTTAATTTCACTCCCTGCTACGGTGGGGGTGAAATTACCGTAATAATTCGATATTGGCTGGGAAGCACAACGTCTCCCCTTTCAGACACCGTTGGAATTCTTCAGATAGCACGAAGTGTGGCAGAATTACAAGAAGAGTAGTTGGGGCATTTTCTGCTGCAACGTCATTAGGAGGTGTCATGGCAACCACAACTGGCTACTGCTTGTGAGATAGTCACCTGAATGAGAAATATTGCGATGTTTCAATATGGTACGACCAGATCTTGCTACACCCTTACCAGTGACACAAGAAGACTAGCATTAGCATAGAAAAGAAAAACAAACATTTGGTGCAACAAGGCTAGACTGTTCAAGGTTCTTCCCTCAAAACTCGAGCTCCACCATCAAATCTTTTCACATCTTCCTCTCAGAGCACCTGGCTCTCTGAGTGCTGGTTTACTGCTGTTGTTAGAGATCCTAAAAGTACAACAGGAAGAACAGTTTTCACAGTTATCAGATTTCCATCCTGTGAAATCAGCTGCTGGTATTTTCCCCTGAAGCAGACACCCTGCGTACTTTTAAGACTAAGTCAAAACTTTCCATTTTGATAAAGCTTATCTTTTGAGTAGCCCAGGTTATCCAGAGCACATATGCTCTGTGGAATCTGTTTTTATAGAAAACAGATTGATGTCACAGAACTCATGTAGTTCTGGACTTCTTTTCTCAATAGTAAGGGCGGGTTCTCCTGATTCTCTCTGACAGGTGTTTACATCCCATCACAAGCCTGCATGTCAGAGGCTGAAAAGCAGCTCAGTTACCAAACAACAAGATACAGAGAAAAAAATATCACAATCCCTCGACGGCATTCAGTCGGATTTCAACTAGAGTTTAGATCGGATCTAAACAATCCAACCCGACCCGCCCGAGTCCACAGACAGTGTTTCCAAGCCTGAGCTAACATGATTAACTAACTCTAATTAGAGGCCCCACATATTATTGTCTGCAATAATATGTGGGGCCCATTATCAGTTAAAATAATAATAGTAAAAAAATGTTTAGACATCGTTGGTCAGTTTTGGACCACCATTCAAAGTTTTAAGCAAATAAGTTTGACATGGCGGTTTATAGAAACCACCATGAAAAAGGAAGATATTAGATTTAGTGATTTTCACTAATCAGTGCACACAAAACAGACATTACAGACTACACTGATATTGATCTATAATTAGATAAGAGACCAAACAACAAAATATGAAACAAAAAAGTTTGAGAAAAAGACAAAACGCAGAATATAACCAAATGTCACAGAAAATAGAGTTGTTTAACAAATGTGGGTTAAGATACTTTTTTCCTTTCTTCTTTGTGGTTATTTTCTGATTTTTAATATTATTAATTTTTTCCTAATATTCCTAATCTAGGTTTAACTAATCTAGATTCACACAGATATTTTGGGTAGAAGTGGGAAAGAGAGAAAAACGAGGCGGAACAAAGAATAAATAAGTAAATTTAAATATAACTAAGGCTTCCTCTCGTAACTAAAGAAAATGTTTCGTGATCTTATTAGAAGGTTCTCCCATTTCTCCTTCTCTGATTCTGCAGTGGCATTCACTCACCATAATGGATTAATATACAAAACAAACAGGTTATTTAACCAACTCTAAAGATAGGTTGTTTCAGAACAACGTTAACATCTTCCAGCTCCATTTTGCAGCCTGTTGTAAACACGGTGAGTCACATGCAAATTTTCTGGCAAGTGTGATTGCGCCGTGCTTGTTACAGTCCGATTAACTTTCCTTCTTTCTTCAACTAGGTGAACTATTTAGATAACAACAAGTAGATTAACACAACTTTACATTGTGCATTCTAATTCAGTCTGCGGGCTGCACAGTGGCGCAGTTGGTAGCACTGTTGCCTTGCGGCAAGAAGGTCCTGGGTTCGAATCCTGGGCCGGGGTCTTTCTGCATGGAGTTTGCATGTTCTGTGTTGCCCTGCGACCTGTCCAGAGCGACCCCACCGTGACCCCACCTCTCGCCCGGAACGTTAGTTGGAGATAGGCACCAGCACCTGCCGACCCCACTAGGGACAAGGGTGTAAAGAAAATGGATGGATTATTCCGTTTCCTCTGCATTGGATGTATTGGTTTATTAAGAACACTCTACAGACGTGACTCAGCCTCATCACAGCACCATGAGCCTCAGACTCGCCAGAAGGGAAGTGAACGTCTCTGCAGACCATCTAATCCAAAGTACATCAGCAAGTCCATATCCGGATGGCTCAGGACAAGAGAGACAGTTTGACCTTCATCCCAGCTGAGACGCTGCGACCTGACCTTGAGCAGGACAGACAGACACGTTCAAAACCCTCCAATAAGTCTGAATAAAAGAACTCCGCATCGAGGAGTGGACTAAATGTACAAATGTACAAACACTGACTTCTTGTTATCGGACACTTGAAGGCAGCTGTGGCACAGTCTTTAATCACATTTCTAAACCAGGGGACAGGAAAGTAAATTTGTAATTATTGCCATTAATTGCTGTGACGATGATAATATGCTAATATTATGAGCTATCATAAGTCTTTTTTTTTTACTCTTTGTTTTCATATTTCGTACCTTGTTTCTCCCCGCTCCAAGAGGTAATTTGCTCAAAAGACCTTTTTTCAGATTGTTTTGAGCGATGTTACACCGCGCCGTTATCTCTGGCTTGCAATATGGTGCAGATGAAAGCAGGTATCAGTAAACACTGGAAAGAGATGTAAGGTGAGTAATGCTTGCGCGAAGCGTTGCGCTTTTCTACAGAAGCCATTGATCATTCGCGCATGAGTTTCAATGCAAATCTGTCCCGGGGGATGATTAAATACAACTGCTTTGCTTTCCTCCAAACCCAAAGTATACGTGCAAGCTAAACAAGCCAACAGGCAATGGGAGCTGGCAGTATGAATGATGGTCATTGCTCTCAGTGCCGAAGCTGCAAATTCTTCATTCTGGGAAGGAGCCGTATGGTGAGCATCCTTAATGAGCGTTCAGGAGCTGAAATTCATATATTTACTCACTGTGTGATTAAACTGCAGTTCTGGCACAGCATTAAGGAAAGCGGTTGTTTACCTAACAATACATTATCCTATATACAGACAATCACTCTACCTCCTCTCTAACATTTTTCCCGTTGTTGTTGGCTTTGAATGGGATTTGCGAGGCACCTCTCCCAGATCAGCTGAATGTGCTGGAACACTCCAGAGGAGTCCAACGGATTATACATGAATGTAATTTTGCATTTCCCATTGAGGTGATTTTTCAGCTCACTCTACTTGTTTTTTGTGAAAAAATAAATTGATGTTGGAAAGGCAATAAAGCAGAGTTGTATTTTTTTTTTCTTTTCATGTTGAGGCGGTTTCTCCCAGAGTGGAACTGACAGACGTAGGAGACTGGAGGGATGCTGGCTGCTTGCTGCAGAAGCCTCAGCTGCAAATGTACATAATGAAATATGAAACATTCACCTTTCAGACATAACGCTATGACACCTTGCTCATG
The DNA here is from genome assembly GCA_903066815.1 of Brachyrhaphis roseni. Lineage (NCBI taxonomy): Eukaryota > Metazoa > Chordata > Actinopteri > Cyprinodontiformes > Poeciliidae > Brachyrhaphis > Brachyrhaphis roseni. Next base: position 14,648 of record CAEFZY010036339.1, read on the forward strand.
GACTGCACTAGAACCTTGAAGGTGTGATGTGGCGTCTGGCTCCGAGATGGACACAAAAGATCCTTTTGGTTTATTAAAGGGGCACCATTATGTTTTCTAGTCATAAAGTGCCGCTTTATAACACAAACTTTATAGAACAATATATATATATATATATATATATATATATATATATTTATTGGTACCGATTTTCTTAATTTTGGAAGATTGGTGATCGGCAGACTTTTACATGTGACGCCGATCTTATCCACTGATGTTATCAACCTCGGCAAAGGTCTAAAAATCAACCAATGTGCTTCTCTTTTCTCCTGTGAGAGAGGTTTGACTGACAAACTGGCAGGCCAGATCATGTCTGCACAGTTAACAATAGTCACCCCAGTGTTGCCAATTCACCAACTTTCTTGATATATTGAGCAACATTTCAGAAAAAAAAAAAAAAGGCATCGGCCAGAATCGGAATCGGTAAGTCAGGCTATTTAAAAGATCGGTTATCGGTGATCGGCCAGAAAACTGCAATCATTGCATCCCTAATATAGATATAAAATATTACTGAAATTTCATTTTGTAGTTAACATCTTGAAATTGGGCCTCTGTGTCTTTAAACACTCCTGCTGTTTCTAAAACTGCGCCCTCAGGAAGTCATCAAAACATGGCTCCTCTATTAACCTTCTGGAACAGCAAGTGAATGCTCAGCCAAGCAGACACTACAGACCAGGGTTGGATGGACTCCTCACTGTGCAGCAGTGGGGCAGCGCGTCCCTGTTTAACTGCATATTACTCATTCATTCTGCCCCACACATTACAGCACACCCCAAAACATGTCCTTTTACCAGTTTGAATAATAAACTGAACCTGACTGCATTGTTTGATAACTATGATCAATCTGTCTGTATGATTGGACTATTGACTTTTTTTTACCTGCAGAATGCTTTGAGGATGAAATGCGTTGTGAATTGGCGCTGTATAAATACAGTGAAAGAAACTGAAAAATCGTGGCAGAAGTACACTCTCACAATAACGGTGGGGATCTGTGCTGATTTTGTCGACCTTATTTATTTCATTTTATGTCATTTTTTTGTGTTTTTGGACAGCTCTGAATTCCAAAGTGACGAGCTGCCTAACCTCCAACACCTGAGCCAGTACAAAAACAGACAGTGCCTCCCTAAAGACAGGACCTTGAGGCCAGGTTGAACAAATGTGTAGATATTCTACACTGAAATGATTAGTTGGGAGGTTTGAACTGGCAGTCATGGAAGTCAGTCCAGTGCAGAGATGTGGAAGATGTTTCAGGCTGTTTGTGGGCATCACAACCTCTGGTTCATTATTCATATTTTTTTCCCAAACTTTCTCAAAAGTTAAGTCAAGTATTTAGAAATCAAATTATGCATGAGACGCTTGAGTTCACTTTTTCACAGAGAGTGAGAGACAGTGTGATCAGATGAACTCCTTATTAGCTAAAGGAAATCTGCACATTCAAACTGAAATGTCAAGACCACAATTCTTGGAAAGGACATGTAGCTAAAACTAGAAGTTTATATACACCTAATAAAGACATGCCCAACTTCTTTTGTCTGACTGAAGCTAAATCAGACCAAACTTGTTTAGGTTAGCTAGAATTACCAACATTATCTCTATTTGCTAAAACCCACAAAAGTGAAAGAAATAATTTGTCAGAGATTTATTTGATAATGAAGTTCACAGGCATTTTCTCAGTATTTAGCAGCAGTGTCTCTGAATTGTTTGACTTGGATTTCTTTTTATTTTGAGTATGTGTTTTCAGCTGCGTACTGTATGCTTAGAAAGAAAGAAAATGGAATGAAAGTTAAAATCTCAGAATGTGCTGTTTTATAGTGACTGTCAGAAACCAGAAACTTGTATTGTAAATCGAAGGTCACTTCCTTAACAAAACCTCTCAGAAGAAAGAATTGGTGATTACAGAAGTGAAAGAGAATTCATTAAAATAAAAAAAAAATAAAAAAACTGTTGCAGTTTCACATCTCCAAAACAAAATCTCCAAGCCCACAATGCTACTCCATAATCCAACTGAACACCCCAGCTGAACAGGACCGGGTGAACTCTCTCTAAGTTTTTATCTGAGTAAACATGCATGAGTGCAGAAAAATATTATAAAATCAGGGTAACGCCTCAGAGCAGGGTGACATTTATCTTACTTCCACCCATTTCCTTGTGTACTTGAGGGAAACTCCTCTGTTCACAATACAAGTCCGTGGCCCTTCCCCTTGTTTGACCTCTCCGTGACCTCTGCTAGCTGTGAACTGAAGCACCTGCATCCCATGGTTCTTCAGGAGCAAGAGTTGGTAATTGCTCGCTTCTTTTAAATAATAATAATAATAAAAAAAGAGTTGACCATTAAAACACTATCAACCGTTAATTTGAGAAGAGCTCTTGTAAAAAACTGGGGTAATTTACATGTGACTACACTGTAAATACTGCTACTTTAAGGTGAAACTGTTGGTCTTAAACCTAGTACACTTTTCATGCCTGAGTCTCCTAATGAAAGGATTTATGAAATATGCATGAACGCAGTGCATTTTGAACTGGGGGGTATTTCAGAAAGGAGGTTCAAGCAAAGGAGAGCTCCGTCAGCGACAGGTGGCTACATCCGCAATGCACAAAAGAAACTGTAGTTTGTTCCTTCTAGCAGCTGTTGAACTGCAGAACCATCCCTGTTCCCAATAAACCTGATAAGTTGTTCAGAGTCCTGCCATTTGCACAGGTTTTCATATTGTTGTAAATAGTCTTTTTTGCTCAGATATATAATGGCTCAGTTGGTCTTACTGCAGTGGAGAATTTCAGAGACAGATTAAAAACTGCCTTTACAGCCTTTGCTTTCAAAAATGCTCTCTCTTTATATATATATATATATATATATAAACTACCGATTCTACCGGTAGAGTGATGGATTGCGATAGAATCTCTACTGTGGTAGAGTGATGGATTATAAGACAAAGATAATGAAGTAGAAAATCCTTTCTAGCCATGTCAAATATTGGAATAATGCAGAAATGTTGTTTTATTTCCTCTCTCCTGGCTCTTTAACATGTATCCATGTGTGCCTCTCTTTGTGTTTACTTGTTCATTTGGATTGGAGTGCCTAATCAGAATTCTGAAGCTCTGTGGATGAATCTGATTTATCTCTGTGACTGACTCCATCATCATTGTTGGTTGGACCTAGTTTCCTGCCCCGGTCCATCTGCCCCCATCAGCCTCTCCAGGAGGAGCCATCATGATCCCATCAATCCCACAGTTTCTCCCTACAACTGCTGATTCTGTGAGCTCTGCTGGAGTTTAGATCTGGACAATAGGCCAGAGGGGTTTTTCTTTCTCCCCCTAACATCACAATTTCTGAGGAAGCTGATTCCTCCCATTGTACCTTTTCCAACCCAACGGCTGCTTATCTTGACATAAGATTTCAAAACAGTCCTGGAGATGGCGTCTCTTACCAATGGAGGGCAGCTTTATTTCAACAACCACAAACTCTATAACACCTGCATGTCAGCACCACCTGCAGGACGACAGTAACTCTTTAAATCTGAAAAGAATTCAGATTCCTTTACTTTGTTATTTTGACTTTGTGTTTTTATGATGTAAAGCAATTTGAATTGCCTTATTGCTATACAAATAAACTTTAGTGATTGATTGATTGATTGATTCTGTTATTCTCCATGGCTGAAGTCTGTCAGACTGGACAGATCGTTTAGTGTTTTCTCCTTGACTCCTGGTGTTTCTTAGCTCATCTGTCTTGTTTTATATCAATCAACTGAAGTTAAATGTTTCATCTGCTGGGTTTTGCACATACATGCTACTGTTTCATGTTGTACTTGTGTTATTAGCATTTTTGAAGTATAGTAGACTAATCCTGTCCCTTGCCTGACCTGCAGGAGGTGCCTGCTCCGCGGGCCGGTACCAGACCCGTCCACGTAGGTGCGGACCATCACAAACGTCCCTGTCAGTCGGCCCGGCAGGGAGAACGCTAAATTCAAAGTGTTTAGCGGCAAAAGCAGCGACAGCAGCCTGATTGGAAACATGACAGGTGAAAATGGTCGCCATGGCGGCGCTAACTTGTCTATCTCAGCAGTGAAGCTGAAGCTGATCAGAAACAAACGGCAGACGTTTGGTGTTATTCTCCTGATGCTCAGGAACCAGCAGCCTGATCTCCAACAGTCCTTCATGACCGCTGATCCCTGTCACAGTTTCTCTTTGGTTTCCTCGTCTGACTTTCATGGTGGAGGTTTTCTAATGGAGATCAGTGTTGATCATTTTCAAGCCTGGAATTATCACCCTGATATTGCCTTTGCAGCCCCCGTCGTGCACAGTAATGAACTGAGCCAAATAAAGCTTTACATTCACATAATCTGCTCACTGCAGGGGTGAAGATCTAATCTAATGCACCAACAGACACTTCTATATATAATGAGCTAAATGCAGAGTGACGATGCAAACTCCTCGGTTAATTATACAAAAAGTTTATTCTTCTTTTATGGACAATCTATAATCGAGAGGGAAAGTAAATATCATTGGATTAGGAGAGCAACAAGGCCAGTGCAGACAATAGAAAAACAATTTATGTGGCCAGGCAGGAGTATAAATTTATAGATTAATTTCACATATTTACTCAGAGTCGTAAATTGTCAACTTCTCGTGGTGAGGACGCGCCGTAAACGCCTGGAACGGTTTCCAGAGTCAGAGTTACACATTCCTTTGAACCGGAGTACACAACTAAGAATAACTGCATGGTTTTTATGTTGAAAGTTTGCCCCACATTACTTTTATTTTATTGTTTATTCTGCATTTTACGTTCTGTCTTTGTGTGAACCTATTTGCTTTGATCATCAGTCATTTTGCTGCGGTTGAACAAGTATTTCCCTCCATGTGACACTAAAAACATCTCTATTCTATTTTGATAACTATTCAGGTGACTTCTGAAAATGTTTCATTTGGACTGAATATTCCCACAGCTGCTGACATATCTAATAAAAGTTCAATGTTTACTCAGTTTTTTGTTACGTCACACTCAGAGGACAGAGGTTTTCTTTCCAATTATTTTGCAGCTTTTACTTCAGAATAATAAAGTTTTCACCTTTACCTTCCCCATCTGGAACACAGTTATGAAAACAAATATCCAACTCTTTCCTCCCTGACATTTATTTTTGAAGATGCTGAATAAAGAGCCACGTCATCCATTCACAAGTGTCACCTCTGCACAGAAAGTCCTCAGGCATAAGGTTTTTTTTTCCAATGCAATATCCAGTCGGTTCATCTAGCAGGCGTGAGGAAATGGTAGGATAAAATCCTCTCCAAATGTGAAATATGCTTTTCATAAAAATGCCTCTCTTCGTTGGGTCTGAAGTGTCTTTAAAATAACAGGTATTGGTCTCTGCTTTCTGCTGCAATCTTAGAAAAGTATGACCTACCCTTAACTACCCCTCTAATGCACTGTCATGTTGCAACAGCCGCATGAAAAAAGACGGCAGAAAAATCGTCCTCATCAATAAATGCTGAGAATCCCAGAAGCAGAGCTACACTCTGCTACAGCGCTGGAGGTGAGCCATATGCCGTACCGTGGATTTGATCCGGGGCCACTATCACTGATCCTGATACCAATACAATCAGATATCGATGCTCATTCCCCCACTCAGCTCCTTCAGACTAGCCAGCAGCAAGTAGCAAACGCCTGCTAGAACTGAGCATCTGCTGAGCTTATTATAAGAGCTACTTCTCAGTGTAGAGCTGGTAAAAACATTCAGTTTATTATTCAAACTGGTAAAAGGACATGTTTTGGGGTGTGCTGTAATGTGTGGGGCAGAATGAATGAGTAATATGCAGTTAAACAGGGACGCGCTGCCCCACTGCTGCACAGTGAGGAGTCCATCCAACCCTGGTCTGTAGTGTCTGCTTGGCTGAGCGTTCACTTGCTGTTCCAGAAGGTTAATAGAGGAGCCATGTTTTGATGACTTCCTGAGGGCGGAGTTTTAAAAAGAGCAGGAGTTTTTAAAAACACAGAGGCCCAATCTGAAGACGTTAAATTACAAAGTGCAATTTTTTTAAGTCATGCTTGTTGCATAGTTTGTAACATTGTTACTTCATTATGCCACAAAATGGAAATGTGTGCCTGGAAAACATGATACAGCCTCTTTAATGACATATTAACGTGACAAACAAAAACAAAAACCTACAAATAACAACCACCCCCCAATTAAAAAAATGTAAGAATTTGAGAGTAAATCAAAATCACATCTTTTTAAGGCAGTATTGATCGTAAGGATCTCATTAAGGACTTTGAAATGAATTAAAAGTAAAAACTGAATCCCATAGCCTAAAACAGATAACATCTTGTTTTTTTACTCACCCCAGATTTTGAGTGTTATTACAAACCCAAGAAACTGAAATGCAAAGTCCTGTCGTATTACCATTTATAATCTCTATGCTTTCTGAGTTGGTAGTTAAGAGCCACTGCAGCAGACAGTTTTTATTTGAATGATGTGCCACATTCCCACAGCTGTACAGGCAAAGCAGACTCTGTGAAGCCTGGAAGACCTCACCCGGTGAGCGGAAATGCAAACAGGTTTTATGTTTCCTCGAGTGGCTTTGCATCACGCCATACAGACGAAACAAACTCCACGATTATGCACGACGGCTCGGAGAAGCTCTATGCTTGTAAAAAATGCTTCCAGCAAATCAAAAAGTCACGTGAAAATTTTGTCCTGTTTCCATTTTGTCGCCAATCAGCCAGCATGCGTAGCGCCTGAGCTCTCCCCCTCTGGGAGGAAAAGAAAAAAAAAATCACTTTCTACATTTTTTATACATTAATTTGCAATTGAAGTGGAGCGCCCTGCAGGAGAGCTGAATGAATTTCATTTCAGTGTGAGGGCTTTCTTCATTCATCCTCTGGAAAGCTGCCATGTCACACACACACACACGCCCACCCCTACACCCCACCCGGCTCCCAACATGCACTGAGACTCCTTGGAAGCAATAACTGCTGGAAACAAATGTTCTTTCTGATAAGGATCAAAGGATTTTTCACACACATCCAGGTGCTAAAGACAAAACCCCAGGGACGGCCATGACAAGTGAATTAGCATTTAACCCATCAACGGACAGTGTGTTTACATGACTCTGCTGTTTTTTCAGTCTCCTATAAATAAATGAATACATTAAAATTCTGTAAAAACACTCCAAGAAGTGTTTTGAGTGCTTATATTAATCGGACATGATTAGCAGCAACACTATTTAGATTTATCACTGTCAGAATTTTTTCAACTAATTTATTCACTTTTTGCATCATCAGATTAAAAAAAAAAACCTCAGAGTAGGGATGTGGTGATATGAAAATTTGGGCTGATATTGACATGAAATTACTGGCCAGTTACCGATATGTACAGATTTTATATATATATTTTGATAACTTTTGACACCTTGAAATGAACCACCACTATGATGACTTCCCCGCTGTTACTCTGCTTCAGTTAAATTTCCCACAATCCTTTGCTGCATCATGATCACTGTCACATGACCAAACAAACATCACATGACCAATCTTCTCTCCTCTTCATCCAGAAAAAAAGACAAGATGGTTATTATCGGTTTTTAATATCGGCCCAGCTTTATTTATCGGATAGATAAACCACTGTTATCTGTCGATACTGATGTTAGTGCCGATATATCCTGCATACCTACCTCATGCTCAAGATTTTAACGAGCCAACAAATCCAGATTTACATCCAAAGTACAAAATAAAATATTTTTAGCTGTCTGAAAGTGAAACAGAGTACATCTGTAACTAATTATTATTATTATTTTTTTTTTTCCCCACCAGGGGGCTTTTTGCGGGCTCTAGTGTCCCTTATTTGACAGTAGGCTGACAGGAAGGGGGTAAGGAGAGGGGGGAAGACATGCGGCAAATATTGTCGGGTCCGGGAGTCAAACCTGTGACGGCCGCGTCGAGGACTCAAGGCCTCCAAATGTGGGTCGCGCTAACCGCTACGCCACCACAGCACACCCCAACTAATTATTATTTTGGTTGTGGGTGAATCCACCAACGCTTTCACTAATTAGTCATCATGTCAGTAACTGCTCTTTGTGGGCTGCCTTTGAACGTTTTCTACTCTCCATGCTTAGCTTGTTAACTGAACTAGCGGCTGCTATCGTCATTACGCTCTTACGCGTTCTATGCTGCATTTAGGGCAAGCATTGAAAATCCCCCTCTCTACCTTCACACTGTCACAATGATGCACTTGGGTACTGAAACATGATACCATTTGATTTTATATGAATAGGTACTCGGTAGTACCGACCAAATTTGGTCGGTACCTATAAAAGTACCGAGTTCAGTACCCGTCCCTATATAAAATATGTTCAAAAGCTAACCTGAGATTTGTTCTAATGCACACAGTCATGGACATATTAGTAGACAAGCTAACTACATTATTTCTCCTCTGACCACTCATTTTCAGGAGAAATATCATCTCACCCAACCCATTGATACGAAACTGTTACATATATACAACTGCATTCCTCCACCTTTTAACGCTTTCCCTCCAAAACGTGTTGTGTAGCGATGGCGACCTCACTAGGCAGACGTTTGGTAAGCTGCTGACAGACTGGAGGAACTAGAACACTGTAAGTTCGATATACGAAATGTTTTACGTTTATCACTTTATGTAAATCTGTGGTCAATTTTGTGCTACTGCATTTGTTCACAATGATGTTAACCATACATTATTATTATACCTTATTTTCCCCAAAATATCCACTTGTGCATTACAAGTCTTATTTTGATATTTTAAAATATCTGGTGTAATTGTGTGTAGTGAAACACAAAACCAATAGTTTTAAAACGTCAATTGTTGTTTCAGGTAACACACACAGCCCACAAATGTTCACCAAATTCATACAGACAAGTTATCGAAGTTGAGCGAAGCTGGAAGTTTAGAGCTGATTAGGATTTGCGGCAGCACCAGAACTCGCCAGCTTTCACTTCTCCCTTGTCCAAATGCGGGTTAGACGGCCGAAACCTTAAGGATCCTGTTCTCCTAATTAAACATGCCACCTTATTCATCCACGTGACCATTGAACAGGAATTGCATGGCTTCTCCATTAATGCAGTTGTTACATAAATCCTGTGGACCAGTTTTGTTGCTGTTTCAGTTGTTGACGTTGTTGCGTGTGCTTTGCATGTTCTTTCAGTAATTTTTATGAACGCACATACGGATTTACCATAATTTCCAGACTATAGAGCGCACCTGATTATAAGCTGCACCCAGAACATTTTTAAGGAAAAACAATTTTGTACATACATAAGCCGCACCTGTCTATAAGCCGCATGTGCCTACATACAGACGGTACACAGAAAGAGTTTTCAAAGTTTTAATAATATACCTTAGCTGTTTTTTTTTTCAAACAGAGCCTGTGATGCTGCAGTAACACAGCAGCAACACGGTAGTAACACAGCACTAACAGGGCTGGTAAAAAAAAAAAATACCGGTAAAAGTCACTGAGACACGGCAGTAACACAACAGCAACATGGTAGCGCAGCACTAACAGGGGTGGTAAAAAAAAAAAACGTCTTCGTCTTCCTCTTGTGCACTGAAACGTTTTAAGTTACATTAAACTTGCGTCTTCCTCTACACATATATTCCCCCTGTCTCACTCTTACCTTTTCTGCTCAAGCGCCCCTGGTGGCAATTAGAAAAAAATGCACAAATAAGCCGCATCATTGTATAAGCCGCAGGGTTGAAAGCGTGTGACAAAAGCCGCGGCTTATAGTGTGGAAATTACAGTACATAAATGTCAAAATTGTTTTCATTTGTTTGTACTTACAGGAAACAATTTGAAGACCTTCAGACAATGGTCCCTTCACATCATGTGTTGTTTGGAGAGGAATTTCCATTTTTGTGAACGTGGAGCGAATGTTTCTACATCAGCAAAATAGTTTTGTTTGCTCAACAGCTATTAACGCTGGTCTACTCAGGCAAGGTGTGGCTTTCACAAGTGATCGTATACCCTACTGTAATAGTGAGAAGCTTGATTACTTGTTAAAAAAGTTTTTTTTTTTTTATGTTTTGCAAAATGTGCAATATTTAACCGACTGCTACTCCACAAACAACACGGCTATGAACAGAGCAGTGTTCCCTTTGATAAAAGGACTGCATGAATTCCCTGCCCAAGGCTTCATTCAGGTGTGTGTCTAGTCTGAAGGAACCCAATTAATCATATGCTTACTTATTTATTTAATTTTGACTTTAAGTGGTTTTCTATATATGATATGTACAAATACAACTGCTATTGAATACATTTTCCCAGGGATATGTGTTCAGCCCATTTTCTCATTCATTTCTGTGCGATTTCACCCATTTCGTTTCCATCAGCTCGCAGCCTCACGTCTCAATATTTGCAGATTTTTCTGCTGAAGAGCAAAAATGTGGAAGACTTTAGATGCTAGCTTCTGCTGCAGCTCTTAGACTGATTCATCTGTGTGCATTAGTTAATTTAAAAAATATTTGGTGTTTGAAGTATTAAAATAGAGTCTGAGGTATGTGCAGATTTTAGCTAATCACCAGCTGCTGTGCCCCCTGACCCCAGCAAATACCAGGGGTCCACTGCACTTTGGGGACATTAATGTCTTCATCACATAGAGTATTTTTTTTTTGTCATTTTTCCACTTTACTATTAATTGATCGATGCTTAAAACTTACTAACCTATGTATGTTTGTGGATGTTTATCTTTTTTTTAGTAAAAAGGTGTTGACTAAACTAAACACCTTTTTTAGTGATTTAAAGCTTTATTAACTACATTTAATTCAACAAACATTACTGAAGGACGAATGATGCAGACTGTTTGCTTTAATGTTTTTCTGCTTTCAGTCTCTGTGGGAAAATATCATTTCACAAAATCTGTTCTCAGCTCAGTTCTAAACACGCGGTAAGCGCACAAGGCCGCTGCAAGGTTGTTCCTTGTGTCTCTGCCTCAACAAGCACATTCAACTTTAAACTCAATTACAAAATGCTTTCCCTGGGTCATCATCTCTGCCGACGCGTCAGACCCAAAGCACAGAAACAGTCATTTTCCAAGAATAAAGAGAAGGATTACAAGGATGTAAATTCTCCTCTCAGTGAAATCATTATCAGAAACTAAATGTGTGAAAAGCTCAGGTGATGTAAGTCTTAAAAAGAACACACAACCCTGAATACAAAGTTTCATAAAAACTGTAAAATTATTGAAGTAATCTTCAATAGAGACACGAAGAAGGGACTGGGCCAAAATATATTCAGGAATATATCTTATGGTTTTCTGTCAGCTTCTATATCACTAAGATTTATATTATGTTTTGACCCGTAACACATAATGAAATCATTTATGATTTCACAATGTCATTTAATTGAACTCAAACAGAACTTTTTACTTATAAAATAGGCAGCAGAATGAAAACTAGGTGTTGATGTGTGGAAGTAACAATATGTGTACATTCCTAAGAACTACAATACAGACATAACACATGACAATTAATGAAGATTAATAAAGTCGAAATATATTAGCTTCTGTTTAAATTTCACTACCAGAAAGCAGAAAATGTTATTAATAGCTGAACATTTTGGAGATTTACAGTCTACAGCTGTGGACTCTCATGCATGGCCCGTTCCAATCATGAACAGGCGTTTTAACCTTAACATTTTTAAGAGATGGGGAATGCTTAGAAGCAGCATTTTATGAACTGAGGTGAAAAAGGTTCTGCCTTAGATTTACTGTCTGAACATATGTCATCATTTTGGCCTCTGTCTTCTGCACAAGACTGCGTTGAACAAACTAGCTTAAACTGGTTCTACATGCTAAAATCCAGAATTCTAAGCAAGATCATATTTATTGATTGTTACCGGTGTTACAGCACCTCAGTCCTCATGGTGTATGAAGTGCTTTATAAATAAAGTTGGTATGGTATGGTATTGTTACTATCTTCAAAACCTTTACATGCCTTTCCTTAATGTTTGCTAGAGTTGTCTTTTAAACAGTGTGACGTGGGTAAAACATTTCTGTTTTCCTTTCACAAGATCCTCTTGATAGTTCCTGGAATTATTTAGGGTCAAGTTGGAATTTCAACATGGCGACACTCTTTGACTGCTTAGTACTGCTTGCAAGAATCATTTTAAGCTTTCCTTTCCAACACCCATTAATTTGTTTAGAGTTGCAGTTTCTACATATCATTGATTTTAATCTGGGGCTCTCAGCGTTAATGCATGTAATTAATTTAAAACGTTTAATGCATTAATATTAGATAATGCAGATTAATCGCATTACCTATTTTGCCCTAAAAGCCTCTCTCTTCTGCTCAGGGTTACATAGTTCACAGCAGCGCATTCCACGGTCTTGTACTGCAGTCAAAAGTGCAGAGCCACAAATGTGAGTGAAAAAATGGCCGAGGAAAATCAGACATAGCCATATAATTACAAAATAATTACTAATAAATTGTTTTTATCGCCACATTTATTGTTACCACAATAGTACCTGAAAATATTGTGATAAAACCTTAAGTCCATATCACCCACTGCCTACTCGCCTGTCTGGGGTTAGTAGAAACAACATTTTGGGGCAAAGAAATCTCTTATCATTTTGCAAATAAAAATGGTAATCCTGAAAGAGCTGAAAATGCAGTTTTAGAACTTGCGTACTATGATCGTATTTCTGCCCACGAACTTACGTTCATTAAAAAAATGCTTATTAACACACGACATTGTGTTTTAGTTTTGTGAAAGCAGATACAGCTAAAAGTGATTAAATTTTAATATTCACTGGCAAAATGCTAAAAGTACAGGCAGCATGAACACCAAAGCAGCAGCTGTTAATAGCCTAATATGAATAAGATCGCCACTTAACTACCCCTCGATGCAAACCTGTACTTTACAGAAGGTCTCTGCTGAAATGTTTGGCAACAGTACGTAGGCCGTGTTTTGGCAGGTAGCCTGGCAATAAAGCCAACTTCTGTTTTCATACGTTCTGCTGTGGCAATCGGGGGTCGTATTTCTTCTCATTACCCAACAAAAAAGGAGCACAACTGTTTATTTTCTATTTTGTTGCCCTTAAAACACTGGGAAAATGGCAAGATGAGAGGCACGGGGAGGTTTTTGTAACAGAGACCCAGAGCAGAGCTAATGGCCCATTAAGTGGAAAAGTCTGCTTTTGATGTGACTGAAAAGGAGGAGGAGAGAAACACACAGAACAGGACGAGAAGGAAAGGTGGAAACGATCACTGAGGAATCACTTTTTCAACATCATCTGCTTAAGCATCGGCGTCCCGCAACAAAGGATCGCTGCCGTCTGTGGTGACGCTTTACGAAATACTGGAGGATTTCAGTAGCATCAGTCCCACAATAACAGCTGTTCAAGCTCTGTCTCCATCAGTAAAAAACATGTGGTAGTCATGGCTGAACCAATGATGGTTTTAAATTAATGATGGATGTCAACGAAGTTACATTCAACATTCAGGTCTAAATGATGCCTTTGCCACATTAATTTCATTTGTTTGTACAGCTTTGCAAAATTATTCAACTTGTTTTTTAACATAACATCCACAATTGTGTTTTTTTAGTTTTTGATGATAGATGTTTTATTGGTGAATTTTTAATCTCATTATTATTATCTGTGTTTCTTAGACTGATTGACAAGAACAGAAAAAAGGAAAGTTTTAAAGACATGAGCAGAAGGCTTCAGGATTCCCAAATATGATAAGACCACAGCCAGTCAAAGTTACCTTTGAGTACTGAGTAGACTGATTTCTGTTTTATTCTCTCATACCCCTACATGGCATCTGTCCTCAATGATACAACAAAGAACTAAGACACTTCTGAAAGCAAAAAAAAGGGCCCAACCCGGTACCAGCAAGATGCATCTAATGTAGTTGAGTGTAGCTGCAGCATCTCTTTTTTTTTCCACATTTCTGCCCCTCTTTCCATGTTTTACAGAGGCAGAAGCACAGAGACTGACAACGAATGTGATTACTTGGGGGACAAAATGAAAAAAAGGGCAGAGGGTAGGAAGAAGATATTTTGAACAGACACCAGAGAGAAGTGCAAAGGGCTTCATCACAGAGGAAAGAAAGACATGTCTGATTGAACATAAGAAGATAATGAGGGATGAAATATTGTTCAAAAAATGTCATCTCTCTGACAGTGGTCTGGGGAGGTTTGCTGCCATTTCACTCAGACTATTACCACAAATGAATTCCACCTACAAAGGCATCAGTTCTTCAGTTGCAGCGTTTCCTGGATTTTGTGGCGATACTGGCAGGCTTTGAAAAGTCAGCTTTGAAACTGAGTGTCAACCCCAATGATTCCGCCCTGGCATCAAGATGAAGGCTCGACGGGAAAAGTTCATGTGTGTGTATTCTCAAAACTGTTTCTTATGAACATTTTTCATTAGTGTGGGTATTTGGATTACAAAAAGGAAAAAAACATCACTGTGGATTGCTATCTTGCGCTGCAGCGGCTTGTATTGAGACTTCAGCATAACTGATTAGCATTGCCTAAGGTGTTTGAACTGGAGTAACTTCACTGTGAGATAACAGTGGTACCAGCTAACTTCCTGGGCTTGTCAGCCAAATACCAAATGTCCATGCTATATTCAAGATAACGTCATTTCTAAGTTAGCCATCTGAAAGGTCTTGAAGCCAACACATTAGTTAAAAGATGCCAAATCACCTTTTTCATCACACAATATAAGACCCCTAGACATAATTTTCATCACATGTACAGCATGGATCTGAGCTGTTTGTGCAGAAAGACCCAGGTAATCCCAAAGGTGGTAGAGAAGGAGCATTGAGATCCTGTGGGACTGTCAGAACCACAATGACGAACAGATGATCGCTGCCAAACAGCATGAGAGTGCACAATGCATCAAAATGCAATGTAAAAAGGTGGAAACATTCAGTCAATGGTTGGCAAAACACATAGATATTAATGCCAGGGCTGTAAGCAAGAATCAAAGTCTATGTTATTGGCTAATATTGTGTCACAAGAAAGGAAACTGTCTCTGTGGTGACTGATTTTTACAAGTAGCCCACTGTAGTACCACCTGAATGTAAAAGTCTAGACACTTTGTGTCCAGGATGTGTAGGGTCTGCAGAGATGTTAGCTTTCCTTGTACTGACTCTAGACCTGAACAAGTCCTGGCTGGACTGAAGGTCAGCCCTGATAACCCTCTCAACTGACCTGATTATCTGTTGCAAAATTTTAGAAGATGACCAGCAGCTCCTCTGCTAAATTGTACTTCTTGAGTTGCTGAAGAGTTCCTGCTGGGCCTTCTTCTGAACAGTGTCTAAATGTGAGGACTTTCTCAGGTCCTGAGATAAGATGGTTCTGGAAGTGATCCATACCATACACAGTGTAGTTAAGTAGGTTTAGCTCCAGCTGGATCTGGCTAATCACAGGGACCGCACCCTAAGCAGAGAGACCCAGACTTGCCTTTCCCAAGCTACTTGGTCCAAGGAGTTCCCAGGCCAGCAGAGAGTCATAATCCCTCCATGGTGTTCTGGGTCTTCCTCTTGGTCTTCTCCCAGTGGGATGTGTCAGAAATACCTCACCCGGAGGGCATCCTGATAGCATCCACCTCAAATTGCTCCTTTCAACTTGAAGAAGCAGAGTCTCTACTCTGAGTCCCTCCCGGATGACCAGGATTTTCATCCTATCTCTAAGGGAGAGCCCAGACATCCTGCAGATGAATGTCATTTTGGCCGGTTTCATCTGTGATCTTGTTCTTTAAGTCAAGATCCAGAGCTGGTGATCATAGATGTGGGTAGGAACTTTTATGGACCGCAAAATTGAGAGCGTCAATTTTTGACTTAACTCTCTCTTCACCTGTAGGTTCAGTGCTGGCTTCACCAATCCTACTATTACTCTCCCACTCTGTTTTTCTCTTATTTGTGAAGAAGCATGAACACCAGACTAAACTTTGTAAAAAGAAAAGCAGTCAAAAGACAGGAGCTCTGTAATATTATGATTTGGACAGATGAATCTAAACCACAGTAGAGGTTGTGTTTGGTGTGAACAACAATCCAGGAAAAGACACGACTACCAACTGTGACGAATGGAGGAGGAAATGTCATGATTTGAGGATTCTCTGCTGCAGCAGGATCTGGCTAGCCCTCCACTATAAAGTCGTCCATGAATCCTGCCACGTATTGGAGGATGCACAAGGAAAATGTGACACACTCTTTAAAATAAACTTAGCTGCATGAGGAGGACCCAAAACACAACAGCAAATCCACCAAGGATTGGCAGAAACATTCATAAAAAAGTACAAGAAAAGTGGTGTTTTTAACCCTGTATACTGACGCAAGCGACAGCTATCGACAGCAACCGACGGCTAGCAGGACACTCACCGGAGTCGAATGCCGTGGATTGCGGAGCATACAAATAGCCTAGCATATGCAAAGGCACTTCAGCAGACCAATGTGGATTCTCAGTCATTGGATGAAAAACAATGACATCACAATTCATCACCGATATGTGATTGGTTGGTTGACGTGTCCCCATTGGACAGCACACGTCTTTACAAATAAACCCCGCCCCAATAATTTATATTTTTAATGCTGTATTAAAATATATTCATATGTGACAAGTGACAGCTGTAAACACAGAACAGACAGTCATTACGAGCTGCAGGCGTCTTTGTTGTCGTCATGAAACTACAGTGAAATTTTGTGGCAACTCCCAGCTTAATTAGTGGGACCAACTCTAAAACAACATCCTATTTTTTTTAGAGTTGTTAGTTTCTTGCAGAAAATAAAACAACTTTAAAGAAAAAAAAATTGAAAACACTCAGAAAAATTGGAAGAAAAAAAAATTAAAAGCACTTGGTATTGGATATGTACACAGTATGTAGCATATGTGTAGTTTGTGCCAAAGCAGGTTATGAATGGACAGATAACATGTCATATCTGGGGTGATTTCATTGATTGATGTCTAAGTTTTTATTATTTCCAAAGGGACCAATAGGCATTATTAAAATGAATGATTAAAAAAATGTGTGATGGGAAGAGTATGACAACCTTTTTCCTCCCTCTCTAACATTTACTTTTCTGTACTTGTAACTAACCTGTAACAATAATAGATCACAGTCAACTTGAAAAAGAATTATACAAAAATTTTAAATTAGATTAATTTTAATAACAAAGCAGTAGGTCCACAAAGACACTTATGAAATGAATGTCTATACTCCTGTTATTAGTTTATGTATTCATCTTCAGTCACTTTAATAGATGAACTCTCACTTTGTCCAGCCATTTATAGCCTGTCGCTAAATCCTGTTAGCGACAGGATTTGGCTCCTTCATCACACACAGAAACACATATGTACCACCATGATACTTGAATCATTCAAGGAATTGTGACATTCCTAAATTCAATAAATCTTACCCACTTCTTTCTTGACCAACATCTGGATGACTGGCAGTAGGTCCTGGACGCAGCTGGAAAACATTTTTGTGCATTGTAAATAAATAGCATAATCACATTATGTACAACAATATTGAAGCATTAAATATCACCAACATTCTAAAATATTAGATACTTACACACAGTTTCATCTCTGTCCCCATCATGGACATCAGAGCGTGCCTGAAGAGTTCTGATCAACACTCATGTGACCCCCATACTGTGAAATGTTTGTGGAAATAAATGTAAAATACAAATAAATTCAAGTTATTCAGAGTAACATTTAGTTTGGATATTGTTCACAAAAATAATGTTTGTACAATGATCCACTCTGGAATATGTTATTTTATTATTATTTTTGATTAAGTTATGCAATTATAAATCTACAGCTGGGTGGAATGTCAAAGTAAGATCACGTTCAACAAAAGTCTATTGTATGTAATCCTGTATATTCTGCTTTTATATAATCAATTAAACCAAAGCTAAAACACCTCTAAGATATATTTTAAAACACCTGTAAGATATATTTTAATATATTTTAAGATAGATCATTGTTTGAATATTCTTTCCCCAATCATACTTCTCAATGGCATACTTGTATAACCTAACTACCTATAGACTTCTCAAAATGTATTAAACTGTTTGGCCCATTGCACTACAACACCAACATGTATTTACATCTCCATTTGAAGGAGTAAATGTTGGAATACAGGCTTTTTTGAGCCAATTATTCCAGTATTTGTGATTAAAATACTGAGAATGTTTAATCACAAAGTCAAGATTAGGAGGTAATTTCAGAAGAGTCAACAACAACTTAGTATGCCATGAACATGTGCCTATGTTACTATAAATGACCAATATTTTACATGTACAAATGATTGGAACTTTGTCACATGACAAGTCAACTTGTCACATGACATGTAAACACTAAAGCTTTAGTGTTTACATAAACACTAAAGCTCAGTGTTTATGTAAACACTGAGCTTTACATAAACACTGAGCTTTATGTAAAGCTCAGTGTTTTCAAGTCGGCAGAAACACTTCTCTTGGAAATATGCACAGCGGTAGCTCTGTCTGCATTCCACCACATTCTTGGATGAGCTTGACAGACATGCAATGTTGACAATGTATCATCAGATTTACCCTGAAAATTGCACTTAGCGATGCACACTTGGTTACATCCCTAAGGTGAGCTAAGTGTGGCCAAGCGCTGGTGTATGTCACTCTGTATTTGTTCCATTTGTATGACTTGTAACATTTGAACATATTCGTCATTAATGCCTGTTTTATACTTAAACAAATCTCATTATTTGTCAAGGTAATAACACTGAGGGGTTTTGGTCGGGTCCTGGAACTGGTAAACAGACCTGGGTAGTTAACAGAAGGGAAAATGGGTGAGCTAGAACAGGAACGACAGTCAGAAAGGCCGGTGCTCAAGAGTTGATTTGCATTTGCATTGGTCCCAGCAACGTCTTTTAAATATGAAAGCCTCTCCTAGACCCAAGGGGATGGGGGGTCATAGGGCAACACGAACACACACAGTTTTTGACAATTCTTCGCAGTTCCCTACAATTTCCTACTCTGACAAAAAACTCTTGCAGATAGCCCTCAATCTCTAAGTGCACAGCAGCGCTAGGTGTCAATAGGTGTCGAAAATCCCACTTTTTTTCTGGTGAAAGCTAAATGTATTTTTGTATATTTGCATGTGTGGAGTATAGAGCTTTAAATACTGAACCACACTGTTAAACATGAATGAGCTCAGTGAGTGAACAGACAGATGTATTTTCTCTGATGGGCTGATTTCTCACTTGAGACTTTCATTCAATTCTCTCCTTTATGTATCTCTATTATGCTTTAGACATTTTCCATAGAAAACCACAGAACAATCTGTTCCTCAAACCCTCTCTTGAATCTTGAAAATTCATTATTTTTATAGCCTTTTTTTATTTTGAGGGAAGTTGTGTTTGCTGAACAATGAAATACTTATTAACAGCACAGACAAAGCATGCTGTGATTGACAGGATTATATTTAAACAAAGTCAGTGGTTAATCACTTTTCTCCACATGAGGGCACACAGTTGTGGATGTGCTCTCCATTTCTAACTCGACAGAATAACAACCCATTACACTGTGAATTTCCAGACCTTAGAACAGATAACAGCAGAGGGATAGAAGCAAATGTTCACACACGCACACCCACACAGCTCCCAGAAAATGTAACATAAAGGAAAAAAGCAGACTAATGCTCTTTATGTTGCTTTAAATGAAACACTTTCATTGAAGGAATCAGCTGGGGATGTCTTCATGTAAACGTTTCTACCTTGTTCACCTAATTTTATCTTTTGGTGATCAGCAGGGAGGTTATCCGATCATTTAGTCTTTGCCACAGGGATTCTTAACACGCTCAGCTGAGAATTTCCATCTTTGAATGACAAAACGCAGATCGCAGAGGGAACCGAAAGTGGCTGACCTCTAATCAGTTTTCATTCTCACTATCTGCATACTGCATGAACAACTAACTCTTCAGAGGTTTTACACTCGAGGGTTCTTTTGCGTAACATATACAGTTGAAAACAGAAGCTTGCACCCTTTTTTACCCCTCACAGTTGAAGTAATATCAGAACCAAACATCACCTTGTTTTATGTCAGGTACAGTCTGGTCATTGCCTTCCACTCGATTCTAATCTCCCTTCAGTGCTCCGACTGGGCCTTCTCCCATTGAGCTGGATTCCTCCGCTATAATTTCAACTGGGCCAATCAGAGAGCAAAAGATGTTATGAACGATGACGTCAATTTCCTGCTCTGTTTTAGAATTGTAGTCTGCCTGTAGTTTTAGCAACTGCAGCGGAGGAAGTGAACAAAGCCGTTGGCCACGCTTCCAAATATTAACATCAACAGTCACTTTGTTTGGATTGGCTCTAATCTGTTGGTTGTTTACAGCTGAAAGGACACATTGCAGTTTGCTTCTTGCTGTGGAGTTGAAGACGCCAGGAGGTCCTTCAAAGCCACATCCAGTAACATTTATACTGAATACCGCAAGAAATTTTATCAATGAGAATGAATTGCGATAACATCTAGCTTTCCTTTAGAATCGTAAGATATTTTTTAATTGACATGACACGGGCTCCGCCCCCATGCTGACATAGAGCAATCCTCCCCCAATCATTCCAGGGCACTTGTCAGCAACTGACCAATCAGCGTTCCAAGTACAGCACTCCGACAACATTGACAGTATCTATCAGAAAACAGGATACAGTCCGAGAGATTTCGAGGAAATAATAGATAATCACGGTCCAAGTTGTCAGTGGGTAATATGCCAGAACATACTGAGGGCGGAATACAATTTATTAGACTTCCAAAACAAAAACTGGAATCTGGAATAACGCAAGAAATAACGCAAACGGTTAGATCCTGACTAACGGGATCTAACCGTTAGTCAGCACCACGAAGGTAACTGGTAGTAAACATCCCAGTTTTTGTCATAAGGATACTCACTGATAGCTCTGTGCTATCGACTTAGGGCTCCTAACGACTCATAACAATGCTAAACATATAATGATTTCCAGTAGATATGGTAGTTGGTAGTTATGATTTCCATAACTACCAATAAGTGAAGGTAATTATGCTGGATTTTATGCGTGTAGATTCCAACGGTCGCTCTATGGCAGCATGAAAACAGACTACCTAACTGCTGCATTGACATTTAAACACCGTTTCACACTACTGTTTATTTCTAAGCATTTTCCTGAAGGCAACAATACCAGCAAGCCGGTATTGTTTAAGTAATTATCCACCCATTTTGTCCCGCAGCGTTCACACTTACATCCAATCAGATGCTTTTGTCCCTCATTTGATTTCTCCGTTATTTCCTGCTAATAACTTTACAGACCTGACGTAGGACTTGTTACAGAATTTTCTTGCCCGCCGTCTTTGCCTCAGTGTTGGTTTATAAGGCAAAAATGACTCAAAACGTGTAGGGTAACGCATCGCGGTCTGTTAGTCTGCCTTAATAACAGTGTGTTTGTCGGAGGACAGCTCTACTTCCGCATGGGGGCGGAGCCGGAATGAAAAAGAGTCAAAACTACTTTATTCACAACAGCGTCAAACTTTGACTGTTGTCTTTCCACGGCAATTCAAGGCAAAAACTAGTGCAAAAGTAGCCCACAGTGAGAGGCCTTCAATTAACAGAAGAAATTACAGGTTGGGGAAAAATATACTTTAAGTGTGATGTGAAAGTAAAGCTAAAGAATTAAATCCAGCTAGCATGAACAGTTTCTTTCATTTATGCTAACAGAAACAAAGGCTAATGAGGCCAGCATGAGTGAATTATAGTTTATTAGAAGTAATTGGGTGCTCACTAAATAGCTCCTTTGGAAATTTCAATGCGAGCGACATTACATTTCTACATTTCTAACATCGCAGTATGCGGTTTTTGTTTCAAAAAGGTTCCGGGCACAGCATTCATTTCAGCGTTGCCAATTTCCTTTCATCCCGTTGTTTTCCTCGCGGCTCATATTCCGCAGTTATATTTAATAGGAGCCATGACTTGTGGTTGATCAGCCGAAACAGCAGTGGCTGGGGCATTCCGACTGAGGACTGCGTTAAAGCACGCACATAACAAAGAGATATGAGTTCCAATAAAAGTGCATTATATGTGAAGTACGCCAGCTAATGGGCTGAGACAAAAGCACTTGACTCAGAATGGATACGAAGGGAAGAAAGATAGAAGTACAGTGAGCCGCTAATGTCGACTACAAAGAGTCAGATGACCCAACTCTGTATAACACAGTGTGTCAAAGAACGTTGACCTTTCCATCTGTTTTACACAACATCAAGGCTATTGAAGAAGAACAGAGGTATTGGGTTTGGCAATTAGAGTGCTTACACGTAGCCAAAGGGCTCATTTTTTATAATGCAGAAACAATTTACACTGCTTGGGTGAAAAGACAAACAACTTTTCAAAGGCTGGTGTTTGCTTTTTTGTACAATTTGAAGCTATAAATCTACTAAAATACAGTGCCTTGTTGAAGTATTCACACCCATATATTCACACCCAAGTATTCACTATTTTCAACATTTTCTTTACAGCTACAGTTTTGAAAATTGTGGCATGTGTTTATCTGAAACTCCATAGAAGCCAACTGACCTCAGAAATCTCCTGATCTATGAATTAACCTCAAATATGTGTAATTGTATATGAATCCAGCAGCTCTATGAAAACCTGAGAGCTTTGTTAGGAAACATAAGTGAATAAATAGCCAATGAGCACTTCAGGTAGGTCAGGGATGCAGTCTTCCAGAACGCTGTTCAATGCACAGCCTGAAAATGGAATGAGTCTGGTACAACTGCAAGCTTCCTTGATCTCACAGGTTAACCAAGGAAGGCATTATTCTGAGAATCTGGAGGAGTTGCCTCTGTCCACTGAGTTTTAAGAGAGACTATTCATTTCAGCTTTGCCAGAACATAAAATTGTCATCCACTCTATAAATTTTGTCCCGGATGAGTGAGAAGAAGAAAGTTATTGTTGAAAAAAGCAATGAGAAGACGGTGAACCGTTGTATGAAACATGTTTTCTTGCTGAACTGTCTTGGTTCAACAAATCTTTACTCCTTAACACCATGCAGACAACAAATGGTGGCAGAAGGTCCTCTGCTCAAGTAAGACCAGAGAAAAACTTGACTTGTTGGGCCTCTAGCCCAGTTTCTTCACCTAGGAAGTCACCACACAGGTGTTAGTGTGGCACAAACTCACAGTCTGGCAGCTGTGTGTCCTTGCGTTTGTGCTGACTCTCAACATCATCAGCTCATTCAAAACAGTTCAATGTGAACATCTTTTCCTGGTAAGCTGTTTACTGTGTGACACCAAGCATGCGTACACGGTTGTAGATATGAAAATTTTTACTCAAAACGACTCAGTTTTTACTAGAACTGACAGAAATCTTGATGTCCAGCTTCCTCTAGTAGTGATGGTAAATATTGATAGTTATAGATGATGGATTATGTATAAAACACTTGGTAAGACAAGATAAGATTTCACTAAACTTAAAGAGGAGAAAACTTAGCAGACAACTTCACCTTGGTGCCAACAACTTCAACTACGTTTGTACCTTGCTGGGTGAAGTGTCATATACAGGAAAGTCAAACATAACTAGAAGAATGCCTTCCTCCATATTGAAAGGGTTTGCAGCCAGTAGCGTGTAGCATACTCTCCACTCATTAGTCAGTCAATGAAACCCTCTCTGACTGGTTTTAGTGCCATGTGAGAGCGACAAAAGCTGAACATTTTTTAATTTTGTTGTGTTGCGTTGCTAGCCTGCGTGTGCACGGCAACATGTAGGAGCTTTAAATTTCACATGTACGCATTTCATGGTACGCTCGGCTGAAGGAGGGCAAGCGATCGTTGCCTCAAGTTCTGTAGGAAACGTTGCTCCCACTGTGTCGACCCCATAAGTCTTTGTTTATCCCACACAAATAAAAACCCCAAATACATTGAAGTGTTTTTTTTGTACCGTGACAAAAGTTGGAAAACTCCAAGGACTGTGAATATTTTTTCAATGCCCTATAGATGAATGATGACTGCATGCAGCTCTAGCTCTTCTCTACAGGATAAAACCCAAGGAAAAGTGAATTGATGGCGCTGTGATTAAAACGTGACTCGGTGAGGCAATAAATCCAAACAGGATTTCTCTCAAGTTTCCCAGAGGAGTGATCCGAAAAGGGTGTAAAAATGTAAGAGCAGTAATACATTCACACTCCCAATGTGTGTCTTCCCCCCCCTCGGGCTCGAGTTCCATTTCCAGTGATTTCTCCGAGTTGACAAGATGACATTTATTATGAGCAGTCACAGATTTCATCCGAGGTACAAGACAATAAATACTAATTTCTTTCTCAGCAGCGCTGCCTAATGTTCTGGATGATTGCCTCCTTTCCGGCAGTCTGTGCTGACATGTGCAGTCGGCGCATCTATTTCCGCGTACTGAGAGTGTAAAGACTTTAAGGGGTTTGTAGGACTGGATTAACGGAGAGGCAAATGGGCTGTGATGGGAAGTGATGAGCCAACGACAACAGCACATGCTGAGGAGGCAGCGAGCGTCGGCTGCAGGCTCCTGGGGGACTGACTGTGCAGAAGCGAGTCCCCACCGAGCTAAACGTGGGTCTCCTAATGTATGAAGAACACTCTGCAAGTAAAGCAGTGTGTTCGCCGCCTTGTTATGAGAACGCCTCGTCTTTGCTGTGGATCAGTCGTTAAGCCCGCCCCGCGTGCAGAACCCTGGGGAAATGAACACATCTTGTGTATAAATAACACACGACGCTCGCTGGGTGGGACATTAGGTTCATTCCCAAGCGCTCAGGGATTGGAAAACATAAGACGAATAAGCTTTGGTTGCCGAATCCATTTGATTTATGCGAGGAACGTGACAGCACCAAGAAACACGCACAGGAAGAATCTAAAGTTAGTAGTTAGGAAGACACAGACTGACAGGACAACAATGAGCAGCAATAAAGGAGAAAATATTCAAAGGCAGCTCAGCGAGGAACCATTAGAGACCAAGGCGCTATTAACTCCTCCCACGCTCAGTCGGAAATCAATCTGAACATATCCATCACGCTTTCAATCGATCTGTGTGCTGCCGGATTCTGGTGTTGCTAAACTTAGAATTTGTGAATATAATTACTCTGGGACAACTCTGGTCCTGATTCCCACGTTGTGTTCATGTAATGTGTCATATCATACTAACTGTCCTCTATTCAGGCTGCAGAGCACAAAATGAAAGAAAGCAACTATTGTAAATTTTTCTACAACTGAATGGACACATCTGTCAAGCTGTGTATAAGAGCACATGATGAGTCTAAGTGTTTTTAGATATATGCATTACAATATTATTTCAACAGTATGTTATGACGTGTTTTCCCACCTGATAATCCAGTTCTGTTGGGGACTAGCCTGGTAAAAAAAACCAGCTCCTTGTTCTACACTTTGCTTTGTTCAGAGGGTCAGGGCCTTCAGCTATTGAGAAATGATAGCTACCTGGAGGCATGGCCTCTGCTGAAGTATTAATTGAGGAAATATCAGAAACCCATTTTTAGAGGAGATCTGTAGAAGAAATGCATCGCAGGACTGTTGACTTACAGAACCCGAGGGGTTGGAAGCACGAGCTAAAGGAAATAAAGGAACTTTTTCTGCTTTGCCTACATATGACCATCATCCAGGACAAGTTAGTAAAATTTTAGCAGGAGTTATTGCAACAACAACAAAAAAATGTCAGCGTCGTCTTATTGGTTTTGTTGTGATGTTCAAAAGGTCACTAAAAGAAGCAAAATTAGCAGATCTTGAAGTTATTCAAAATTCTAACTTTTATTTAAATGTAGCCTGTGGCTCAATTCTGTGGCAGTAATGCACACACAGAACACAATATTTTACTGGAGCTGGTGTAATTTTTCTACATGGCTTAAATAGTGATCACCTTACGTAGGCTAATACCACTAAAATGTGCTTTAAGGTAATTATGTTCCCAATATTCTCCTGTTGTATTTTGTCTTTCTATTGCATTATGAAGGAAAATCATAAATTTCTAAGAGTTTAGCTAGAAGACAATCCCAACACTTGATTGTGTAATGTCCTGTGTGTCTGGATGTCTACAGCAGCGGAAACGCTGCAATGTTTCACTGTGACCAGTGTAATCTTAGCTGTTTATCTGAATGTGTATTTTGTACTTTTGAACTGTCCCAATTCTAAGTACGCATCAAGGAAAATATTACCGATTCATACCATTTTACAGATGCATCCTTCTGTGAAATTGAGCCAGCAAGATATCCCACAAAGCATTACACCACAAATAAAATAAGAAAATGGCAGAGGAGAAAGCTCATAACTGTGTTATTTATTTAAAATTAAGAAATGTACGAATAAATAACTATAAAGGCAGCTGTTATAAATAATTGTGACAACCTGTAGAATTTGCTGTTGGAAAAATTTCAGACTTACTATTGCAAAATCCTAATTAGGTAACACACTAGCATCATCACAGTGGGCTGCACAGTGGTGCAGTTGGTAGAACTGTTGCCCTGCTGCAAGAAGGTCCTGGGTTAGATTCCCGATCCGGGGTCTTTCTGCATGGAGTTTGCGTGTTCTGATTGAAGAACCACACACATCAACGGTGAGAAGTGTACAAATTTTTTTACAATTCAAATGTTTAATTTTTTTTTAAATGATTAGAACTTAAGGGAACAAGTGAGGAAAAGTGAGTGTTCATTGAATGGCATGCAGCCAATAAATCTCTATTTATTGAGTGAAGATATTCATTTGTAAATAAGATTTCAGTCAAACTATGTCTGCCTAATTTTATACCAGGGTATGCTTCCTGTTTTAGCAGGTAGATCTCCTGCTTCAGACTTAACTTTCTGCATTAAACATCCACACCTATGAGACCCTGGGATGAAACAGATATCTAAACAGTTGGCACAAACCTAAAACCTACAAAGACTTATTTAAGCTTTGGTGGATTTCTTTCAGAAACCCATATCGAGAAGCTCTCGAAGTTGGGACATAGCCTGCAGATACAAGTGACAGCAGATGTTTACACAGTGCAGTTCAGCTTGGGCTGAACCAAGCTTTTCTGTCTAGTGCGTTTCATAGGCGTGTTTGCTGAATATCGGTCTCTCCAAGGAATCAGGTAGCAACTTGTATCTTCCGTCTCGTCTCTCTACAAAGCAAGAAAGTCTCAGAAAAGAAGTGACAGAGCAAACTTGAAATGATATAAGCTCAAGAGCTTTTCAGCACTTTAAGCAAAATAAATACTTGGCAGCATTCCAGAACTCATTTGTCATAATCATCTTATATCTTGTTTATCCGAACTTCTAAAGGTAATGAGATTAAATCAAATACTCCATAAAAATGTTCCATCTAAAGGTTTTACACATACAAGCTGTTTGACATGCTGTATATCAGATTCATATTGGTAATACTGAAGAAAACAGTGTTCCCACAGGATAATGGGAATCCACCATATTTCACCGTGTGGGTGTTAGTTGGTGGCCATAGCAATGTGCTTCCTTGGCTTGGCAGAAAAGGAGATCAGTACGAACTCTTCTCAAAGTGAAAGCTGATGGTCAGACCAAAGGTTTCTGGAACCCCAGCCTTCCAGGTCTTCATTGCCACAGTCTCCCAGATCTCCCAAGTGTTCGGCGCTGCTATCAGCCCATAGCCTCTAAGCTCTTATGTGCCTCAGAACCAGCTCACCAACCTATTATCTTCGTGGGTTCCACTTGAAGCGTGGCCAATCTTCAGAGGATCATCCCAGGCTCCACCGGCCTCATAGCTGACCTCTACAACCTCTGAGTGTCATCTCAAGAAAAACTCATGATCTTCCACTGGAGCTTTGCACCGCTCCGGACTGACAGCGGAACTCTGGCTGTTTTTGTTTTCCTGACCCCCCGCCCAGTTTATGTTGTTTTTGGTTCTCTACATTTATCTTCTTCTAGATCATCATTGTTGAGTTTCTCTTAGTTAGTTGTGATTCTTTTTTCTTGTGTCGTGTCTGTCCATTTCAAGTGTGAATCTGCGTTTTGGTCCAGCCTGATCAGCAGATTTTTACAAAAAACTAAACTAACTTATCCAAGCACATCAGCATGTTTCATCTTTTTCTCTTTTCTTTCCTTGTTTCCATTGCTTGACACCAAGAAGAATGGTGGTCATTGCACTCTGAGTCCATCCTGTTCCTCCCTCCAGGCCTGCATGTGGGGGTGTGTGTCTGTGTGTATGACACAGTGGTTCTTAACACAATGGCTGGACTGGAAGATTGCCTCCATTGCCGTTGTCAAAAAACTCTCCAGCTGGATGAAGGTCTACCATATCAGAATAATTCCTGACACAGGACAATGGCTTTAAAATTACAGGGTTTTTTTGCTGACAGAATGTTTGGAGCCTGAATGCGTTACAGGAAACTCTAACATTATTATGACTGAGTGAATGAAAATAAAATTTAGTAATTTTGGTGATGTGAGGAGGTTCTGCAGGCGTATGGGATAGTGGGTCATGTAGAATCATTGTTAGATGTGCTGTAACAATGCAGCCACGTGCACTGTAAACTTTCTGTAAACTTTAATGGTATGTTTGAGTTCATCGTTCTGTGGAAAGGATTCAGTGATGCCGCAACTTCAAACGACCATCCAAGCCTGTCATTTTCCATTCATGAGAAACCAAGTCCTGCTATATATTCTCTTTGTTGTCTGCTTAGTGTCTGCGTTCAGTGTTAATGAACCACTCCAAGTGCATCACCAATCATGAATGTTTCATTTCATTTAAACTTTGCTGTTGAATTTTTAGTCTTACTAAAATTTCAACGCTGTCAATCCTCCAGACTAATTCAATTAAATTGGAAATAAGAGTTCAGTGAAAAACTATTCAGTCCCTTACAGATTGCTTCTGTTTTGATGCACTTAAATGTTTCACCAGACACATTTTGATGTCAAAGATAACCTAAAAAATTTAAAATGTGGTTCTCATAGGATGGTTTTAATTATTAATGAGAAAAAAATTCATCCAAGCAAACCTGACCCCAAGGTAAAATTATAATTGGCCCCCTTGGTAAATCATTCTATGACTTATATTTTCTGACAACACTTGTTAAAATGTATGACGATAACTTCCCAGATCATAAAGCTTCAAATAACAAGCCTAATAAATGTCTTACTTTGCGTTGATGGTGGTCGCTCAGGTCAAAATGAGATCCAGGGGTCTGGCAAAACGCTGGGTGGAGGAAACTTGTTCTGTCAGGCAGGAAAACAGGCGCACTGAGCTGATTGGTTCTGGCAGTAATCAATCAATCAATCAATCAAGTTTGATTAAGTTTATTTTTATAGCACATTCCAGAAACAAGGTAGTTCAACGTGCTTTACTTCATAAAAACACAAAGTCGTAAAAACACCATACAGTCAACAATTGAGTAAATTACTAACAGTAATACAAAATAAAGCCAACGTAAAAAACACAGAGCTAGATTTGCTTGATAGTCGTTGTTGCCACTAAGGTTGGCTAAGCTTGTTATAAGGTTTGAGGGGGTTTACTCTTTTACACTCAACCAGTTTGCTTTGGATAGCTTTCTTTCTTTACTAAATGAAATAATCATTTACTAACTGCATTTTTTAAATCTACTTTTACTATTTTTGCCTGATATTCACTTTTTTATAATATGAAACATTTAAGTATGAGAATTATCTGTGTTGACTGGCGACCCGTCCAGACTGCCTCTCCCCCCATCGTTTTGGAGAAACCTCTACAATAATAAGTGGTATAAATGATGGATGGACCAATAAATCATAAACAGAAGAAATGTATAAGAGGACAAGTAGCTTTTCATGCCAGTCTGAATCGGATTTGTGATAACTGCAACAGATTTATGTTCTGATGCATGGTGGCCCACAAAAGCCCTAAAAGAAAAAAAAAAAAAAATTAAATTGCAAGACGTTAAAGAATATCTCCAGGCAAGCTGCTATATTTCAAAAAGGATATGTTAACAGTGTTTGCCCAAACCAGTTATTGATTTTTGTGCTCATGTGAAATAAGTACCAAGTCTTTTAATAATTTCAAAGCGCAACTCCTGGATTTAATCTGGTCAACAGGCAAAACAATCAATACTAGCTCACAGTTGTATTATGTGTGCTGTCGCTTCCAGCGCTCTTCATCCGACCTCAGACCGCTTTGTATGAGACCGCTCCACATTCAAGCACATTGAGTTTTTATGATCTTGTCATATTTACTGTGAAGACATTTTTTTCATGATTCCTTTTGATTCCAATAAAAACCCCTGATGATGTCAAGTTGCCAAATTAACTTTGATTTGTCCTAATTGGTAAAATTGCAGGGAGCCTTTTAGAACCAACACGTTTTTGGACAAACCTTATTTTGTTCTTATTGGTTAAAACTTTCTTAGTGGTGAAAACAGAGTTGTCACAGCATCACAGTTCATAAAAAGTTCTGTGTCATTCCAACATGTTGAATCCAACTATAATTTCCCCAAAACTCTCTAAATGTATTTGGCGGGGCTTGTTGCCCCAATGCCAGAATAAGATGCTGTCTCCTCTGATTGGCTGATAGATGATGAGCGCTAGCATCATGATAAATTATGAATATACCTCATAACTGTTTACAACAACGGATGCCATAATTTTTAATAACTTAAGCTTATTCGCCTGTGATTTTCATTTCTCATTTAATGTAATTAAATTGCAAAATTGTGTTTTTTGACATAAGCAGGAAGATTTGCCCACAGGGACGAGGAGGCGACAAAACATCGACAGAGTCCCATTTGTAAGATTTTACTTGCTTGATGTCTTTCCTGCTTTAAATGTATGAATATTGTCATGTTGTCAATATTGTAATGAGAGTAAATCATGGGCTCTTGGAAGTTGACTAATTTCATTTTGTTTGTATTCTTAAAACACAAACAAATAAAGTCTTTTGGAAATATGGATTTGTGTGAGGTCTTAACACAAATTCACAAATACACGTTCAAGAAAGTGGGATAAAGTTTTGTATTGCCTGGTCCATCATGGTACCTGGCTCAGTGCTGAGTCCACTGCTGCCCCCCAAAAAGCCTGCTGCTCCATTTGGTGTCAGTAAACATATTGTAGAGGTAGTAAAATAAGTAGCAGAAGGTAGTAAATTCAACTGCAGGATTCCTTTAGTAATCCTATAATCTCTAACTTTACCATTCTTATTTCTCTTGGCAGTATACCCCAGGCCTGGATCCACTTCAAGCTCCATCGTGTTCAAATAAATAGAAAAAAAAGATTTACTCCAATCTGATATTTCCTTAGATCGACTGTCCCAAAGCTCAGTGTTTGGGTCAAACTGAGCTCTTTGCTGTTGGACTGTGAGAGCAGGACCCATAAGACAGAAATTAATTGAATGAGTTTAATTCGGCTTAATTAACACCCGCACATTGTAACACATTGTTTGGCGAAGTGAAGTGGGAAGATTTGAACCGATCCGGCTCTGTTCAAATGAACTGAATTGAGTTGAACAAGAGAGTATTGTGAGATATTGAATACATGCTGCTTTATATTACAGTCAGCGTGAACTTGAGTCTTTCAGGGTAGATAATCAGGCGTACCAAAACGAACATTGATCAACTCACAGTATGAATATTACAGCTGGCACCCAAAAGCTCATTAGCATTCATGTCAGGGTGTCCCATTATCTCCTCCTCAGTGCAGAGGAAGCAGCACTGATCCTAGGTCAATCAGTCTTTCTATCAAAAACAGAACTTTGTGAGGCATCAGGTCAGCATCAGTTAGATTTGGACTAGTGAGGCCATGATTACTTGAACCAATATAAAGATTCTTCTGGATTATAGATCTTCAAAAAGAGGATCTGCAATCCTTCAGGAGCTCTTGCTTTAGCTCTAGGTTGTTTGCTGCCTTTAGAGCTGCAGTGTGTGACTTTTATAACAATTTGGTTCTTTACATTGTTAAAACGGGCATGATTTTGTGACAGCATAATGTAACAATCAGAGCCAGGAGGAAGGTCTTAAAGGGGCAGTAGTTTGTAATATATATATATATATTTAGCTTTACATCATGTTATAATGTTATTCCCTCATCAAAACCATACCTGGAGTGTTGCCTTGAGTCTTCCACATTTGAGAAATAATTTAATTTCCATGGCAACTATTCAGCTGTCCAAAACTCCTGGGTGGACGTAGCCCCGCCTCCAAGACTCAGATCCTCCTAAGAGCTGCAGCTTCCAAGCTTCTGAGCTTCCTCCTGACAGAGCAGCCCTCCCCATCAACTCCTCCACTCAGCTCCTTCAGACTAGCCAGCAGCAATTAGCAAACATCTGCTGGAACTGCACATATGCTGAGCTCATCATAGGAGCTACTTCTTGGTAAACACTCTTGGTAAAAATGTTGTTAAAGGGTTAATAGAGGAGCCATGTTGTGATGACTTCCTGAAGGCAAAGTTTCAGAAAGGAGTTAAATAAACAAACAAAACAGACGCCCAAATTAAAGATGGTAAATTATAAAGTCAAATTTGAAATATATAGCATTTTTTTTTAACAACTGAAGGTAACAGTTGCTTGATTGTTCTATAAAATGACACAATGTGCCTGAAAAACACATAATAATAAATGTAAGGACTAAAATCCTCTTTAGGGCTTTTTCTGTCATATCACGAACCTCTGTAGTTCCTTCAATGGTTTTAGAATGAAAAGTGTTTCCTGACATAAAAATAAGGTTCAGGAACGGCTGGAGAAGTAGTGTGTTACTGTTTGACACCACATAAATGCTTCAAACCTGCTGGGAGCTGAGGACAGAATGTAAGAGAGGAGTAGAGACACAGGGATGGATACCTGCTGCGAAAATGACGACCATCAGTTCATGAAAACTCTTGAGCTTCATCTTGGCAGACATAGAACATTTTACAAACACGTACGACAATTTAGCTGCATGCCTCACGTTTCTATGTATTTAATCGAGGGCGTTGTAGTGACCTCTAACATGTGCCTGTTTTACACTGTAAAATCAACAAAGTAGATAAAAACTTTATACATGCAAGAAATGACAGCTGCTGCTGTTATGGTAACAGCTTTAGAAGAGAAGAAGTGGTAGGCTGAAAGAAAAAAATAAAAGAACATAAATGTGATTTAAAGTCTATTGCCAGATTGAATATGTTCAAAAACAAACAATCCAGAGCATCATGTTCATACCTAATATTCATTTTTATTGACATGTTTTTAATTTCTTTGTTTTATATGTATGATTTGCATATGTTGTCAGTATCATGTCTTTTTATCTTCAAAATGTTATTACTATTTCACTTGCTGATAATTTTTAGACACTGTTTGGAATAGAAAAGCTCATCTAGGAACTAATTAGCTTATGCTATTAGCACCATGATACTGGCATGGGACTCCTGTTTGATTCAGTTTTAATGTGTGTCTGTCTCTATCAAGTAAACCTAAAGATTAAAAAAAAAAAAATAATGCAGAATATTTTCTGCCATGAGGTTTGGACAGGAAGTTGAAGGATATCTTCAATTACAGCAATTAGATTACAGCTTTTTTTTTTTAATTATTATTTTTTGGCTGCAGCTTTAAAATATTAGTGTTGTAATATTTACAAACACTATGTCAGTTTGCTGGACAGGACAGGCTGTTTAATCATGTAGCACCGTTAATAAACAGTGACTGTTTCAGCATGTGGTTGGGGGGCGGGGCAGCACGCCATGATGCATTTACTTAACATAGAAAATCTCATATTTTCCCCATAAGCACTCGTTTGAGCAGCCAACTAAAAGCAAACAAATGTAGAGAATAAATCGCCTGGCTCTCCATAGAAGACGTAGCAAACTGTGATCATGAATACTTTTGTAAATAACTCCAATGTTATGACATACTTTTGCTATAAATGTGATGCTATAAATTGCAATCGATTGAACCGTATTACATGAACTAGTCGACTCACAACAAACTCCTCTGTCTTCTTCAGGCTGGAAGTGACCAAGTGAGTGCCGGCCCGTCCAGTCAGGTTCATTCGTACAGAACATTTCAGCAAATTCAACTCAAATTCAAAAACACTTGCTTGTTTGCAAAGGGAAATTAAATGTTGTAACTTATTAATTCAAATTCTTCAAAGAGTTATTGTAGATGAAATTGAAGTTCAGAGTTAAAGATAAAGTTCAAAGTGCTTTACATCAAAATGTTGATCGATGTTTCAGTTACTAATCAAAGGCAACCGTAACCAGGTGTGACCTCAGTGTTTTGGCTGTTTCGCACTTTTCTGGATGTTTCTTCCAGAGTAGTGGTGCGTAGAAGCTGAATGCTGCTCCGTCTGGGTTCTATAGTGATGTCATGTACTATCTGGCACTAAGACGCTGGTAGGCTGTCCTTTGCAGCTGATGGACGACCTCATGCCCAGGACATCCACTGTCTGCAACCCGCTGTGCCTCAGCTCGGCTGGTTCCAGTCAGAAGAGGCTGCTTAATCATTCCATTGATAAATGACATCCATCCTGTGCTCCAGTAACCTGGCTGACTGTAAATGACTGTTTTTAATCCATTATGACCCCTCTCTCCTCCACCCTCAACCACTGCTCACCCCCAGACTCAAAGCAGTTTGTAACCAAATCAATTTTGCTTTTGAATAAATGATTATGTCTGCAGATGCTGTACTCCGATAGTGGCACGTCCCTAATCCCATCTGCGGTTAGTTCATTTTTAACTTTTCATGATTTAAATCAATTAAGCCTGACAGCACTGACTTTTGTTAGATTGAACCAAATATGAACTCCTTATGGAGCCTGCATGTCATGAGACACACCAGCTGCATTTCCATTACAAATGTATGCAAAACTTTGTAGATATTCTAATATGGCAGAATACAACTTTGCAATTGGGATGTTTCCATTAAATAAGCCATACAATTCATATCATACATGAATAAGTTTGTTCACATGACAAAAACATTGAAAAACATCCTGTGCCATGATCCTCCACTTCCTGTGCCATGATCCTCCACTTCCTGTGCCATGATCCTCCACTTCCTGTGCTATGATCCTCCACTTCCTGTCGTCTTCTTCTTCGTTTCTACCAGTAGTAATATCTGGTTGTTGATCATGTGACTCGTGATGCAGTTTTGTGAAATAAACTGGTTGATACAACCAAAAAAAAACTCTTCGTCCTAACACAGAAACTTAATGAAAGCTTGTGTTTTTCTTTCTTTTTTTTTCTGAAATTGCAGCGTTCCCATTAAGTGAATTTATTTTTGAAATGTCAAACTGCATTAAAAGGGCTTTTTGTTGAATCTCTACACTTTATTTAGATAAGTTGTTAACATCACAGGTAAATATTCCAATGTCAAATGTTTCCTTGTGGGAAGCAATTTTACTTAATGTTATCCAACATGAAGACAATAGAGTCTGTAAAACCAATGCATGTACATCTTAATAAGTTGAAGTCTTGAAATGAACTGAAACTTTTCTAGTCACATTAACCACTCAAAGCATAGCTCAAGAACCACTATCCTACTTCTTTTAGATTGATCTTTTTTCCGGTACGGCAGATTTAATTTAAAAACTGTGGCAGAAGGGAGACATCTTAGCGCTGTTAATCACTCCTGTGCATGCGCTTCTCACACCCTCCCCTTTGCTCTCTGCTGTGCTAGTCCAACACACATGCTAGCCTGCCATGAATGCTCAGGCTAGTTAATTCAGCCACCACTGACAGCGGATAAATGGCTTTCCTGGAAAGGTAACTTGTTTCCTCACCATTAACATATGGAGCAGCGAGTACAGGAGAATGATTGACAGCGCTAAGTTGTTTTTGACTGTAGTCAGTGCAGGGAGGAGCTCGATTGTTTTTTTTTTTCAGATTATATGTCTCATGTTCTACTGTCATGACATAGTTACAGTTTTAACAAATATACATAAAGAATATTGTTTTTAAAAGTTACACACTGCAACTCTAGTGAACTGTAAATATGCTTTGCTGTGCTGAATAATTGATTGGCAAGCTGACAACTCCAGCGGAAAGCAAGATAAGAAGACGAGCAGATTTCTGTGTTGGTTGACTTTCCAGCAGCCAGCAGAACGAGGAGATCATGATCATTCTGGTATTTCTGTCCATGCTAGGATTCCGTACATAAGCACATCTGCCCAGCATCGGCTTTCTGGTGTCACCTTGCCGCTGCACTCTTACAGTAATTCTAGTTAATCACATAACAACGTAGCATTATCTTTGGTATCATGTTAGATTTACAACACGGTGACGTCTCCACCGCAAACAAAACAAAGGTTTCTGTCGAAGACCGAAAAATGATTTTCCCCGACCTGCAAAGGATAACCCAGAAGTAAAACATCGCTGACCCCCTCCTTCCTCCTCCTGCCTTTTGGATATGCTAATTTCGGCGTTAATGGAAACGGAATCATTTCTATATATAATCTATATAATAATCTTTGAACCCGAGACGTTTTGCTGAAAATGAGATAACCTTTCCAGCATTTGCAGAACACGACCCGGCAAATGTCAGCGCCAGCACTCAATGGCACCGAAGAAAAAGGGAGTGAATTAGATCATCTTACCTTTCATGTTCGGGGCAGATCCCTCGTCCGTCTCCAGTTACACAGAGAGGAGGCTCCAAAAGGCTCCTTCTACAACTTGTTTTATTAAAGGTAGAGGGAAAATAACAGAAAAATTATCAAAGACTCAGGACTTGAATAGACCAGATCAGAACACCGGGAAAAATAGATATATGAACACACATTGACAAAAATGTTGGTACGTTTACTGTTATTATTGAAACTGACAAGTTTGATAATCACATTTTCTCAGAATTAAGCAATGAACAAGGTGTCTTGAATGTGTGCAGGGCACATTGAAAACTCAAGGCATTCTGGTGCAGGACGACTTATGTAACATCTAACACTAAATATCAAGTTTTTAAAGATGAACTTCGGGTTTTAATATGCTATCAACAAGCAATAAACCTGGGAATAGATCATTTTTTTCAGTTTTTCTATCTTTTTAACTCATTCCAGCAACCACTTGTTGAGAAAACGTTGCATAAAAGTTCTAATTTCGAAAGTAAAATGTTCAGAGAATTATAGATAAATGCTATACGTTCCTGGAGTACCTAATGGACTCCTACTGAGTGGTGGTAGTTAGCGTTAACCACCACTTAAACTGTTGCGGGTTGATATAGTCTGACGGTACCGCAGCAATTCTGCACAGGAGTGATGTCTCTCACACAGCTTTAAAATCCATCTGCGGATTTTTTATCTTTTTTCTTTACGTGCCATAATTCACCCGCCACATTAAAGCCTGCAACTTCACAGAAAACCTAGAAAATTCCCTCATAAGGCAGGTATGTTGGATTTGCAATAGGCTGCTTGTTACACCATGTTAAAGCAGACACTAGCAGGCTTTGTACTAACTGAATCCACCCTGGGAAGTTTGAGCAGAGAATATTTCGGGGGGTTACAACACCGCTCTGAGTTCAACACAAAATACTAATGACTGAAAGATGGACGCCTCGTCATCTCAAAGCGGTGAAGGTTTATCAGCGGTGTGCACGGGCCAGTCCTACATATCGGTTTGTTCAAAGGAAGAATTAAATGTGAAACTGGTCTGTTGGTCAGAGCAAAGCAAAGCAAAGGTAATTAATTTTCTGCAATCCCCGTTTCCCAAAGTGCTAAGAGGCAATAATGGAACAAACACCAATTAGAAGAATACATGGGCCCATGCTTCAGTGACGGTAGGTGGCTGCTGCTAAAGGTTATCTGCTGATGCTGTTGTTTTTCTGGTGCACAGCAGTACTCAGCTGGACTTAAGTACAAATTCTTAATTATTTGTACAAGGCCCAGGATTAGGTTGGAACTGCAGGGTATTTGGCTTTTAGCACACACCTGGAAAAGGCATCCACAGTTTTTATCATCTTGGTGTTTACAGGATAATAAACACCACAGAACTGCAGAACACTGGAGGCTGTTGTGCTACTTTTGACTGTATTTGCTACTTCAATTCTACAACATCTTTAAAATGCCATAGATTAGCACTTTTATTATAACACATTTTAATTGAATCAAGGTTTCTTTATGATATTTTCCTCCAAAACAACAATTTTATTCATTTGTTTCACCTTGTTACCATGTCAAGGTCAATTTTATTTACATACGCAGGACATTAAAAAACAAACAAACAAATAGAAAAAAAAAAAAACTTAAGTTGACTGAAG